>JASANB010005279.1:0-223130 GCA_030248155.1 Sabatieria punctata | reverse complement strand
CAGACCAATTTGGGGAGCAATCCTGAATCCTCTCAGAAATTGCGTCTTAATACCAAAAGATTGCAGAGAAGTGAGTATGTGAAAAGTTCGTGCTACACAAAGAATCGACTGCACTGTACCTCCCACGTTGCATCTGCTTCACAGCTGATTTGATATGTTTGAAATCAGGTCTCTGCTTTGGGTCCTCCAGCCAGCAATCGCGCATCAACGTAGCCATAAGCAGGGTCTATCAGCATCATTCTGATTCTGAATGTCTGGGCGAAATGGTGGATCAACCCGGCACGCACAAGATTTACCAACTCTGCAAATTGTACAGCTTGTCCAGTTTCTATATTCTTGACAAAATCGACCTTGTGGTAACTTGTTGTATGAAACAAGACATCATCGCAGTTGGAGTTCTCCACCCAAGATGATGCTGAAACTGTAGGCATCTCCTGACTGGGTGCCACCGGATGGAGGATTCTCCATTCTGAGCAGTTCAGGTGCTTCATCAGCAGGTCTAGAAGTGATACCTTTGGAGCAATGTACATGTCGCTGGGTTTTTCCGTGGGGGGGACCTTTTTGAAATCCCAAATAAGGGTTTGGGACCAAGTCCAAAGTGGGTTTGCAGGTAACCTTTTTTTGGGGTCCAAAAGTGGGTTTTGTCGACCTTTTTTTTTTTTGGGGTAAAAAGCGGGTTTGTCGACCTTTTTTTAGGGATTCTGGGGCGAAAAAATGGCTTCAAAACCCTATTTGGACCGAAAAAGCCTTAAAACACCCTGTTTTTTTCGCATTAAAAATGCCTTAAAAACCCTGTTCGGTTGAAAAAAATGCCTTAAAAACCGAATATTGAAACAACGAATGTAATAAAAAGCTGTTTTGCGCTCCAAAATACGTATTGAATATGAGTTTCAGCGATAAAATACAGATTTATTTCACGTTATATTGACTAAAAATAGTTCAGAGAACCCTAATATGTAGATTCTAAGGCACGCGCAAAACCCCGAACCGACATAAAAGATTACTAAAAAACCCTATTTAGTGATTTGAATGCAGTTCTTAAACCCTGTTTAGGGTTTCTAATCAACCTAAAAACCCTCTCTAGGCTTTCTAGCCGGTGCTAAAACCCTGCTTAGGTTTTTCAAAAGTAACCCTAAAACCTAATCAGGCTTTTGGAAGTAGCGTAAAAACCCTGTTTAGGGTTTCAAGGAATTAAACCCTGTTTAGGGTTTCAAAGTAACCTGAAAACCCTGTTTAGGGTTTCAAAGTAGCCTAAAAACCCTAATCAGGGTTTAAAAGTAACCTGAAAACCCTAATCAGGGTTTGAAAGTAACAAGAAAACCCTAATCAGGGTTTGAAAGTAACAAAACCCTGTTTAGGGTTTCAAAAGTAGACTAAAAACCTAATCAGGCTTTGGAAGTAGCGTAAAAACCCTGTTTAGGGTTTAAAAGTAACCTGAAAACCCTAATCGGGGTTTTAAGTAATAATCAGGTTTTCAAAGCAACCTAAAAACCCTAATCATGGTTTAAAAGTAACCTGAAAACCCTAATCAGGGTTTCAAAAACAGCCACAAAACCCCAAATCAGGGTTTGAAAGTAACCTAAAAACCCTGTTTAGGGTTTCAAAGTAGCCTAAAAACCCTGTTTAGGGTTTCAAAGTAACCTAAAAACCCTAATCAGGGTTTGAAAGTAACCTGAAAACCCTAATCAGGGTTTAAAAAGTAACCTGAAAACCCTAATCAGGGTTTAGAGTAACCTAGAAAACCTAATCAGGGTTTTCAAAGCAGCCCTAAAAACCCTAATCAGGGTTTAAAAGCAACCTGAGAAAACCCTAATCAGGGTTTCAAAGCAGCCTAAAAACCTAATCAGGGGGTTTAAAAGTAACCTGAAAACCCTAATCAGAGTTTAAAAGTAACCTAAACCCTAATCAGGGTTTCAAAGCAGTCTAAAAACCCTATTTAGGATTTCTAAGCCTTACAAAACCCTGTTTTGGGTTGTATGGTAGCCGAAAACCCAATTTTGTGCTGCAAGATGTATTGTCTAGGCTAAAATTTTCTTTGGAATCCAAAAGTGGGTTTCAGGTCCCCAAAAATCCGCTGGGGGGACTTTTGCCGAAAAATCGGGCTTGGGGGGCCGGCCCCCCCCCCCCCCCAACGACATGTATGCTTTGTGTCCGCCGGCATACATGGTAGGTCAAACAAACGTTTCAAGTCTTTAGGAGCTCCATGACGCATTGCTTGCAGGCCAAAATCGGATATCAGCAGCATCCAACGGCAGTTGATCACACAGGATGTCGACGTCAGATTTCCATGCGTTTTGAGACCGCTGTCATGAAGGTAATTCATTCCCTATAAATTTCAGTTTAGCTTAGGCTTAGACAGAAATTTTGCAGATTTTCAAACAGAGTTCTACGGCTCACCTCAACCAAGTCCCGAATCAGCGAGTACTTGAAGTACCAGTCCAGATTAAGCGACTGAGACAAGAGGACATCCTAAATGTTGCAGAGTGAAAACAAGAAAGATAGACAGCTAATACAGTGAGGCATTAAGCGCTTTATTATGATGGTACCAGTACCATATATTGTAACCCCACCTTTTGCCAGTGTGGTACTTGAACTTTAATAGCACCCCTACCTTCAGTAGTAGAGGTGGTACCATAAATAAATGGTATGATCTGGAACAACCATTTAGGTAAAAAACAATTTACATTTGACCAAAAAACATATTTTAAAGTGAACAAACAGTTTACAGTTAGAAGACCATGGTCTTCCAACGGCGCCAAAAATGACCGTAAATTTGGGCGTTTCCCAGTTGTAAGAGATGGGGCTTATAAGTGGAAAACTCCAGTATGCCTAGACTAGCTGTAAGCTTAGTATAGCATATTTTAACATATTTTAACCAAAAACAAGCCAAAGAACCTTGATTTATAAAAAATCGGACTTCTTTGCTTACCATAACCTCACCCCTCCTATCAGCCGCCCGCTATGCCCTCAGAATTTGAAAATTTACCGCCCCTCAGCCGAAATACTAAGCTATTTCTGCCGGTACCATATATGGCGTCAAGTGCTTGACAGCAGATACGAACCTGTAGACTTCCTTTGGTGGCATACTTCCAGATTGATACAGGTGTGGGGCCATCTAGGCTGAGACCAATGAACGGATTCAGGTTGTCGTGAGTTGCATCTCGAAGCTGAATGAATAGTAGAAATTGTAAAATGAAAAGGAACTGAAACGAGTGCGGGACAAACCAATTTCATTTGCATATGATCGGTTTTACTGCTCAGCACCATGCTGACTTGATGTTGTTTTATCCAACACAGCTGACCTCTGACGTGAGCAACTCGCTCATTTCCGCTGAGAACTATATCAGCAATGTCCTCTGACGCTTCGGTAACTATGGTCTCCAGTGAGCCGTCAGCTTGCTGGAAAGAAAATGTTTGTACGGCACTTTGTGAACTAAAGTAAACTACTTACCAAGCTGACTAATGTTTTGATCTCTTTTGAATCTATCTTCCACAACATCAGTGCCATTTCATCGACCAAGATTTTGTTTCTAAACCAACCAAGCAAACCATGCATAAGCACATTTATAATTACCGATAGTAGAGTATACTGACTATAAGGATAATTACTACCACAATGCCACCAACCACACCTCCTGCGGTAATCAATGGCACCACTGAAAGTTTTATTAAAGCTTCTCTGAAGCTCGAAACAAATACGAACTTGAATCAACATCTTCGCTGCACTCATCTCCTGTCCAACCACATCGCGGGTACCACTTCGGCACATAACCACCTCTAGACTCCCAAATTGCATACTCAGGAACCAGCAAACTAACTGTCTGCAAACAAAGATCATAAATATATTGAATAAACAACTGAATATCGAAAGAATATTTTATCTGACAGTGGTGACAATAATAAATTTGGGTATTTTTCTTACTAACAAGTTTCGTGTGTAATAAAGATTGAAAATAAATATAAAAAACTCGCAACTACAGTATAGATAAAAAAAATGTCCCATCGCTTTTTCGGCCTTCACTCAAACGTTTCGTTCTCAGTCACTTCTTTATCGATTCGGCTCAAATTTTCAGCAAAAATTAATAACATGGCTGGCTAAATATTCTGCAAATTTGGTGCCAAAATTCCGACTCATACTGGTTTTATGACCCAAAAACTAGGAATGAGGATGGTCCACGCAAATTTATTTTTTTTTCCGGTAATACAAGGAGTACAGGCGTGAAACCTGCAGGAATGATTGATGTTGCCATTGGGCATAACAAACTAAGCGGGCAGCCCTGTAGCTCAAAGGGCACTAAAATTGGGGAATTTCAAAAACATGAGTGAAAATCCCATAGTTAAGAAATCCGCACCTTCTAGAATCAAAGCACTGAATCTGTTGTTAATCAACACAGATTGTAGCAGGAAGTTCGACAAATAAATGAACCTGATATTTAAGCTCTGTTCCACACCATAGAAACCATCCCTGCACGTTTTTTGAAACTTGGAAAATCTTTAGAATCTTCATTTTGCCAGTTTTACGAAGAAAAATCATATTTCGTCATGTATTTGAAATTTCCCCATTTTAGTGCCCTTTGAGCTACAGGGCTGCCCGCTTAGTATGTTACGTCCAATGGCAACACCAATCATTCCTGCAAGTTTCAGGCCTGTACTCCTTGTATTACCGAAAAAAATAAATTTGCGTGGACCACCCTCATTCCTAGTTTTCGGGTCATAAAACCAGCATGAGTCGGAATTTTTGCACCAAACTTGCACAATATTTAGCCAACCATGTTGTTAATTTTGTTGAAAATTTGAGCCAAATCGGTAAAGAAGTGACTGAGAACGAAACGTTTGAGTGAAGGCCGAAAAAGCGATGGGACATTTTTTTTATCTATACTGTATCTAGCTAGTCTATGCATACATATTGAAGGAAGTTTACCGGTTCAAACAAACAAAACAATGAATGTACAGATTAACGGGTGGATTATATACACAATTCTTCATCACTCCCCTCGGACGAGCGTCGTGTTTGAATCGGGGCTACATCTGCGACATACGATCGTCCGGAAACAAGAGACATAGTATAGCTGGAAGATTTTGACGAATGAACTTGAGCGTTGGGTAACTACAGAAGCAGGGATGAGAGACTGGGAAGCGGAAGACGGACTGATTCACTCCCCTTGGACGAGTGTAGAACTGGGTGGCAGACATGGGCAAAGGGGGGGCTGAGGGGGGGTTGACCCCCCTCAGGCTCTGACCTACCCCCCTCAGCCGGCCGCTACCCCCCTCAGGAATTTTTTGGAAGAAGTTTATATAGAAAATTATGATAAAAATATGCCTGGATTAGGTGTAAATGAGCTCAGAATAGCTAATTTTAGCTTATTTTAACCAAAAACAAGCCAAAAAACCTTGATTTTAGCAAAAAATCGGACTTTTTGGCTTACCACCCCCTCAGCCCCCCCCTCAGGAGCTCCTACCCCCCCTCAGCCCCCCCTCAGGAATTGAAAATTCTACCCCCCCTCAGCCGAAATGCTAGCCCATGTCTGCTGGGTGGGCACTTGGAACTGGTGGGCGTGAGCACATGGAGTTGGTTAGCACTTGGTTGACTTGCTAGGCGGGCTTGGTAGGGTTTGTGGGCTTGGTAGGCTTGATGGGCTTGTTGGGCTTGGTAGGCTTGGTGGGCTTGATGGGCTTGTTGGGCTTGGTAGGCTCGGTGTGCTTGATGGACTTGGTAGGCTTGGTGGGCTTGATGGGCTTGTTGGGCTTGGTAGGCTTGGTGTGCTTGATGGACTTGGTAGGCTTGGTGGGCTTGATGGGCTTGGTAGGCTTGGTAGGCTTGTTGGGCTTGGTAGGCTTGGTGGGCTTGATGGGCTTGGTGGGCTTGATGGGCTTGGTAGCCTTGATGGGCTTGGTAGGCTTGGTGGGCTTGATGGGCTTGTTGGGCTTGGTAGGCTCGGTGTGCTTGATGGACTTGGTAGGCTTGGTGGGCTTGATGGGCTTGGTAGGCTTGATGGACTTGGTAGGCTTGATGGGCTTGTTGGGCTTGGTAGGCTCGGTGTGCTTGATGGTCTTGGTAGGCTTGGTGGGCTTGATGGGCTTGTTGGGCTTGGTAGGCTTGGTGTGCTTGATGGACTTGGTAGGCTTGGTGGGCTTGATGGGCTTGGTAGGCTTGGTAGGCTTGTTGGGCTTGGTAGGCTTGGTGGGCTTGATGGGCTTGGTGGGCTTGATGGGCTTGGTAGCCTTGATGGGCTTGGTAGGCTTGGTGGGCTTGATGGGCTTGTTGGGCTTGGTAGGCTCGGTGTGCTTGATGGACTTGGTAGGCTTGGTGGGCTTGATGGGCTTGGTAGGCTTGGTGGGCTTGTTGGGCTTGGTAGGCTTGGTGGGCTTGATGGGCTTGGTGGGCTTGATGGGCTTGGTAGGCTTGATGGGCTTGGTAGGCTTGATGGGCTTGGTAGGCTTGATGGGCTTGGTGGGTTTGATGGGCTTGGTAGGCTTGATGGGCTTGGGTGGGTTGAGGAATGATGGAGAGGTGAGCGCACAACACAACAAAATGAACGGGTCTCGGCACCAAATGAAGGAAGTTTACCGGTTCAAACAAACAAAACAATAAATGTACAGATTAACGGGTGGATTATATACACAATTCTTCAATATATATACCTTTCCTTCTTCTTTGTACATTTCAGCTTTCAGCACGGGAGTCAGCTTTCCATCTTTGGTAAAGCCCTTTATTATGAAAGTTGGCTCTCTACCCGCCACTTCATCCATAACCACGTGACCACTCATTCCTAAATTTTAACGTTGTATTAGGACATTGCAAAGTCGCACCTATCAATTTCATCACCTTGAAAGTGCGTTCCCTTTACGTTTTCTGTAAACAACTGTCCACTTGTCTTGTTGTATCCTTGAGTCAGAGTTTTATTTAGAGCCAACGCATACAAATACACGGCATCATGTAGAAAAGGCGAGTATAGTGATCCCTGAAACTTCTTTCTTCCGTGTTTACGAAAATTACAAGAAAAGCTAAAATTTTCTTCTACGCTTTGTTCTGCTTTAACCCTTAAAATAAAAATAAGGTTAACCACTCCTTGCTCAGAAATAATAAGTCAAACTCACATACTCACATAAGCAGCTAAACCATATAGTAGCACAATGCTTATATTAAAAGAATACATTCAGTTTAGCGAAAACAAACGCACATAATTTTCGTCCTTTTTGCCGGTGTTGTAGTAGAATGGATGTCCCTGGATCTTATCAACCACTTTCTTTTTGAACGCAAACAACTCTTCATTTTTGGCCAGTAGCATTTCCATCTAAACTGGTCTGCTTGCTGTCAAAAGATAACCAATCACCTCAGGAGATTAAAAAAGGTATCAAACATACCACCAGGGAATTCTGCATGCTCAACCTGGCCTCGGTGTCTCTTCCAGAAGTCTTCGTTCCTTCTGACCTGTCAGTCCAGACATCAGACTGATTCTCAAACCTCACATAGTCGGGTAACAAGTACACAAACTCCTCGCCTGAACACCCTCGCTCTTGTGCTCGCAACATAAACCTTCGAATGTCTTCATCTGCATCTATGCAGATAATGGCAACTGAAAAAGCCACTTATGTAAAACTTCTAAGTCGGTCCACCCACTTCTGGTCAGTTGTGGGAAATGGGTGAAGAATTTGTCAATCTCTGCAGTGCTGGGTCGCTCTCGAGGAATTTCTTGGTAATAGACGATGTGTATGTTGGCTTTGGGAAAGAATTTCAGAGCTCCTTGGGCCACCGACAGACACTTGCGGGTTGCCAGGTCATCGGTGTAGAAAAGAGCCACCCGGGTCCAATCGAAGTAAAGCAGCACCTCCTTCATCGCTCGACCAAGTCTGAAATCCAGAATCTCAGATATTTTTCTTACCTACTCGTGTGTGTACCGGATAGCAGAGCCAATGATTCTGCTCAGGGTTGGGTATCTGATTGGATCAGCTAATTCTAAACTGGTAGCTGCCCAACTAACCATGGGCACGTTGTAATAAGCAGCCATCACACCAACCATTGCCGCAGCTAAAAGAGATCAGTAAGATGTTGAGAAATTGACAGAAAAACTTCGCTCACGAACTGCACATGGAGGTCCAATCATGACATCTACCTCTCCATCTCTGAACATCTCAACAGCCATCCCAGCCGATAAACTTTCATCACACTGTGAGTACCGCCAGGATGCGCTGCAAATTTGGCATTGATTTTAGGTACCAGAGTTGTCCAATTTGATACCTGAAGTTGACTCCTGGTAACAGATTCTCTTGTTCGACTCTCTCCAGTGCCAATGCAACAGCCCCAGCAGAAGTGGAAAAGCCGAACTTTGGGAGAACGAACGTTCGGCCTGCGCTGTCATGAGGGAACATAAAACCGAGTTTCACATCTATTGCTAGGACTGGCATTGCAGCCAGGCTTATAAGCAGAAAACGAAGCATGCCGTTCGCTGACCTGTTATTGCTAACCACTGATGGGCTTTGAGCTTAAAATTTGCACTCATGAATTAGTTTGAAAGGCAGATGTGCGTAATTGGAACTTAGCTATTAAAACTCAGTAGCCGGTAATTGATGGAGTTATGGGCTAGGATGGACATTGATAAACAAGCATTTAAAAGCAGCCAGTGTGAATTTATTTGCGCTTAGTTCTAATTGATGGTTGCCTCAGATCGCCCACCTAACAAATTCTCTCCACAATCCAAGCAGCATACATGTAACAGGGGGGGTGGGGGGGGGTCGGCCCCCCACCCGAAATAGGCCAGACCCCCCCCCCGGATGGGGACCCCCCCCCCCCGAGACGATTTCACCGACCCCCCCTCCGATTTTTCTGGCAAGTAAATTTTCGAGCAAATTTTTGCAATTTTTTACAATTTCACACACAAAAATTGCCAAAATCGCCTGCAAAACAGCACTTTTTAGCTGTATTTCAGCCCAAATTAGCGATTTTTGGCAATTTTTAGCCAAAAAATTGCGATTTTTTCGATTTTTGAGCGTTTTTTAGTGCCCACCCCCTTCCCCCAAAATTTTGGCTCAGACCCCCCCGGCCGGGGCCAGACCCCCCCCCCCCCCCCGCACCCCCCCCCCCCATCGGCGGATGACCTGTTACATGTATGCCAAGCAGTGATAGCCACTGCCCTAACATGCAGGATAGTTCGATAGGTTTCTACATGAAATGTGCTAATGAGGTCAAAGCATGAGGATGGCAAACTGTTGATTGATAAACAAACATTGATAAAAATAAGGGGTAAAAACTAAAGTTGCGCACTTGAACCTTTGAAGCGATTCTTGCTATGACTGTAGAGGAGTGAATTGATGTGAAGATAGTACATTAGAATTCAAATTTCATTGTACAAATTCTGCTAACACATTGCTGTCAGAATCGTTTTTTCTACTGCTTGCTTTCTCTACTGAGCTATTATGAATTTTTATACAAACCAGAACACAAACAATATCCAGTTCAATCCAGCCAGAGGTGATCCAAGTACTGTTGTTTGGGTATGGGTAGGTATTCAAAAAATACCGGTATTTATTCTGTGCTTTTTGAAAACGTTTTGCAAAGCTGAAACACTGAATTTTCAAGGTCCAAGACCTTAGTTTTAAGGGACCCCTCAAGACCCCCAACGGACCCCCAATGCCCCCCACAGGTTAGGTTAGAATTTCCAAGTTGAGAGGCTGAGGCAATTTTGTTGGGAACAGAGGCTACACAGTCAGACGACCAAAAATCCTTCAACTTCGATATTTTGGAAAGATGCTGTGAATAGAATGAACTTCTGCATGCCGAAAAAAATGTCAAGTTGCAAAGAAAACATTGTGGTACCAGGAAGATTTTGGTAAAAATTGCATTATACTGGATAAAAAATACCGATTCTCAAATACCGAGTAATTGGGAATAAATCTAATGTATTATGTAATAATAATCGGGTATGATTATTTATAAAAATACGTGGAATCGGTAGGTATTCCAAAAAATACCTAATTTTCGACATGGGTTCTGTATACTCAATCAACAGTGGATCCAAATGAGTATCAAACAAAACCAATTCCCATGTCAATTTGATGAAAACGGTAGGCTTGTTATCAGTCAACACACACAGACACAAACAGCAAGTGATCATAAAAACCAGATTTACATTACAAACAACATATTGTATTTCCCATCTAAAGTTCTGAAGGAATCCATTTAAAACATGGATATGAAGCTATTTCTTCGATGTAGAGCCACTGTCGCCACTGCTGGTAGACTGAGTCTTGTCATCGATTGCCTTAGTTTTCTTTCCCAACAGCCAGTAGGTGAAGATCGATCCACCTCCATGCAGTTGCAAATCTCCTCTGGGCTTGGTTATGTAGCCTCCAATCACATCGGTCACATATCCATTCGTGTTCTCACTGATATGGATGCAGCCAGCTGAAACGATTCTGAACAATAACTCATTGATAACTGCTCAATAGCACACACATTTTCCATGCTCCAACATCAGAGCCGCCGTCAGGACAGTTTCTCCGAACAGCATATACCGTGGTGTAGCAGAACCGATCACACCAGCTACCACAGGACCTAAATCTATTCGTTTTCATAAGTGCAGTTAATGGCAGGTAGAATCACCTGAATGCAGGCCGATCTTCAGCTGACACTTCATGTCAGGCAGATGAGCCATGTAGTAGCGAGCCATCCTAAGCTGGAAATGCAGTGCCAGGTTGGACGCAATGCAGGTGTGATGGCTGTCTTTGTCAAGAGTGGCTGCAGTTTTTGCAGCGTTCGGTGCTGGTGAATGCAATCCATGGTTAGCATTGCTGGGGTCAAGGCCGACGGCAATCAAGTAGACATCATTGACTGTTTGTACCTGAATGTGCACAATTTTAAGTTGTAAACCTACTTTCACCATGAGTACGCGAAAGGCCAGTTCGTATTCATCGATTATTTCATCCAACTGATAGGTGATGTCGTTGAGCAGTGTGACAATCTGTAGTGGACTGCTCTTAGCTGTTATCTTTTCGAAGTCCGAGATGTTAGTGTAAACGATTGTTATGCTGTCGTAACTCTCTGGTTCAATATTCTGAGCATTCTTTAACTTCACTGCAACATGCCTGCAAGCAAAGATTATACAGTCAGGCACTTAACGCCGTTTATGCTACTGGCACCAATAGGCTAGTGCTACTCAATGACCAAATATGGTGTCAATATCATAAACGGCGTTGTCTGATCGTTGTCATCACTGTCATTGTCATCCCATCAACATAATCATGCAAGATTCACAACCAATTCACCAACTTACTTTGGCAAGTACTTGTACAACAATTCATCAGCCTTGACTGTTTCGCTGGTGAGGAGTTTGGTGCGATCACTGATGGTTGTTTCAAGATTGGTCGCGTATCGTTCCATCATCTTCATCGCGTGGTCGAGTAAGCTCCCTTCTCTTAATACCAAAACATTACCAAGAAGTGAGTATGTTAAAAGTTGGTACTGCCACACAAAGAACCGACTGTACTGTACCTCCCACGTTGCATCTGCTTCACAGCTGATTTGATATGTTTGAAATCAGGTCTCTGCTTCGGGTCCTCCAGCCAGCAATCGCGCATCAACGTAGCCATAGCAGGGTCCATATCGGCATCATTCTGATTCTGAATGTCGGGGCGAAATGGTGGTTCCAGCCCAGCGCGCACAAGATTTACAATCTCTATATATTTATTTATCACTATTGATGTTTGGCGTTTGGTCAGACAAACCTTGCGGCAATTTGTTGTAAGAGGAGAAAGGTAAATCTCGTGTCAGAATCTCGCCTAAGATGATACTGAAACTATAGACATCACCAGGCTGTGTGCCACCAGTTGGGGCATTTTCCATTCTCAGCAGTTCAGGCGCAGTCCAGAGCATGTCTGCAAAAGCATGCAATTTTTGGATGGCCACGTTGCAATCACAAATAACTTTTTAATTCCTTGGGAGCTCCATGACGCATCGCTTGCAAACCGAAGTCAGATATCAGCAACATCCAACGACTGTTGATCACACAAGCAGTTGACTTTAGACTTCCATGGGTCTTGAGACCACTGTCATGGAGATAATTCATTCCCTAAAGCATCAAACCTTTACGGTGAAATAGATGACGAATATACCTCAACCAAATCTCGGATCAGTGAATACTTGAAGTACCAGTCCAGGTTCAATGACTGTGACAGCAATGCGTCCTTTGGAAAACATATTTAGATTTTGTACTGGGCTCACTTAGATCGCCTGCTTACCTGCAGACTTCCTTTGCTGGCGTACTTCCAGATCGACACAGGTGTAGATCCATCCAAACTCAGACCGATGAATGGATTCAGGTTGTCATGATTCATGTCTCTCAACTGTAACTAACGATATTAGTGAGGGAGCAACAGAAAATCCAGACAAACCATTTTCATTTGCATGTGGTCGTTTTTGCTGCTCAATACCATACTGACTTGATGCCTTTTTATCCAACACAACTGACCTCTCACATGAGCAACACGGTCATTTCCACCCAGAACTATATCAGCAATGTCTTCGGACGCTTCGGTCACTATTGTATCCAGTGAGCCTTCAGCTTGCTGAAAGCCAATGTTTTTATAAGAAAAATTAATTAATTAAACGGAATAATATTACCAAGTTGACCAACGTTCTGATTTCTTTAGAGTCAATCTTCCACAACATCAACGCCATTTCATCCACCAGTATCTTGTTCCTAAATACTTAAAAGAGTAAACAAACTAACTCGCTAGCTACCCAACCAACCAATCAACAGACGGACCAACCAACCGACAAAGCTTACCAACTACAAACAAACAAACAAACAAACAAACAAACAAACAAACAAACAAACAAACAAACAAACTAACTAACTAACTAACTAACTAACTAACTAACTAACTAACTAACTAACTAACTAACTAACTAACTAACTAACTAACTAACTAACTAACTAACTAACTAACTAACTAACTAACTAACTAACTAACTAACTAACTAACTAACTAACTAACTAACTAACTAACTAACACAAACAAACAAACAAAAACAAGCAAAGAATTACCGGTAGTAAAGAATACTGACAACGATGATGACTGCCACAATTACAGCACCCACCACACTGGCTGCTGTTATGAAGGGAACAACTGAATACAAGCCCAATTAGTTCATAATTCTTGAAAATCAAATACAAAACGAACTTGAATCAACATCTTCATCGCATTCGTCTCCGGTCCAACCACAGCGGGGGTACCATTTCGGCACATAGCCTCCACGGGATTCCCAAATTGCATACTCAGGTACAAGCAGACTGACTGTCTACAAGTAAACTACAGAGCAAAGAGAGATCGGTAACTAACTGCCTACTTTTCCTGTTTCTTTGTACATTTCTGCTTTCAAGACAGGAGTTAACTTTCCGTCTTTAGTAAATCCTTTTATCATAAATGTTGGCTCCCTGCCAGCAACTTCATCCATAACCACATGACCACTTACTCCTAAATTAGTCACCTTATTTTTATAACCGTTCAGAATTTAGCAAACTCTATAAAAGACTAACCTTGAAAATGGGTACCCTTGACATTTTCCGTAAATAGCTGACCACTAGTTTTGTTGTGTCCCTGAGCTAGAGTTTTGTTCAGGGCCAAAGCATACAAATATACGGCATCGTGCAAGAAAGGGGAGTAAAGTGATCCCTAAAAATTATCCTTCCTTCATTTACTTTCTACTAATTCAACAGTATTGTTTTGATATTTTCTTTCATGATTTTTGTCTTTGAATTTAACTGCAATGCCTGGTTGGCTATAGCTTTTCCCTTATTACTTACTCACAACAATCATGCTTCAAAAAACAAGTCAAACTCACATATTGCTTTTGCAGCTAAACATATACATACAACAACATAAAGATTAGCATTTTATGTTGTGGCCAGTCTTTTCAAAAACAAGCAAAGAAAACGCACATATTGCTCGTCCTTTTTGCCCAGTTTGTAGTAGAATGGAAATCCTTGAATTTTATCCACTACCTTCTTCTTGAATGCGAACAGTTCTTCATTTTTGGACAGCAGCATTTCCATCTGAATAACTAGAGGGACTAGATAATGAAAAAATCATCAGAGAAACGTACCACCAGAGCATTCTCCATGCTCAATCTGGCCTCTGAATCTCTTCCAGATGTTGACGTCCCCTCTGACCTGTCAGTCCAGACATCAGACTGATTCTCAAACCTCACATAGTCGGGTAACAAGTACACAAACTCCTCGCCTGAACACCCTCGTTCTTGCGCTCGCAACATAAACCTTCGAATGTCTTCATCTGCATCTATGCAGATGATCGCAACTAAAAAAACCACTTTATGTAAAAGTTCTAAGTCAGTCCCCCCCCCCCACTTCTGGTCAGTTGTGGGAAATGGGTGAAGAATTTGTCAATCTCTGCAGTGCTGGGTCGCTCTCGAGGAATTTCTTGGTAATAGACGATATGTATGTTGGCTTTGGGAAAGAATTTCAGAGCTCCTTGGGCCACCGACAGACACTTGCGGGTTGCCAGGTCGTCGGTGTAGAAAAGAGCCACCCGGGTCCAATCGAAGTACAGCAGCACCTCCTTCATCGCTCGACCAAGTCTGAAATCCAGAATCTCAGATATTTTTCTTACCTACTCGTGCTTGTACCGGATAGCAGAGCCAATGATTCTGCTCAGGGTTGGGTATCTGATTGGATCAGCTAATTCTAAACTGGTAGCTGCCCAACTAACCATGGGAACGTTGTAATAAGCAGCCATCACACCAACCATGGCCGCAGCTGAAAACGCCAACTCTAATTCAATTAGATCACAACTTATCCACCTCAGCCTTTTGTCAGACCACCTCACAAATAATAATATTGAAGTATATACAATAACACAGTAGTTATATACCAGCATGGTACAACTCAGCAGTCATATCAAACATAAATAAGGCCCATCACCAACACGACTGCCACCACTATCATTATCCTGACTATTTCCATTGGCACCAACTGAAACCACCATCACAACCAACACTACATACATTCTCCTCCCCTTCCACCGCTAACTCCAGTTGTTAAGCAAATACTTCAACCACCCTCACCACCACCACCGCCACCTCTACCATTCTCCTCCCCTTCCACAGCTAGCTCCAGTTGTTAAGCCACTACTTCAACCACCATCACCACTACACGCCACTGCTATCCCCATCATGCTATATCGATCAATCACCAGCAGCAACTAATCTACTATCAAAACTAACACCACTAGTATTATACAGGGTGTCTCAAAAAAAATGATCACATTTCTTTTTACTGCCATTTCCGCAAATTTTGACCAAATGGGCTGAAATTTGGTTTATAGGTGCCAAAATTCGGGGAATTTTATGTGTTAAAGTTTGGTGCACTAGGCTTGACTCATTCCCGAGAAATTTCAAAAAAAGTGAAATTTGTTAAATCAATAGTGAAAGCCGGTCACCGAAAAAATGATCACATTTGTTTTCACTGCCATTTCCGTAAATTTTGACCAAATAGGCTGAAAATTGGATCATAGATGCCAAAATTCGGGGAATTTTATGTGTTAATGTTTGGTGCACTAGGCTTGACTATTTCTCGAGAAATTTCAAAAAAAGTGAAATTTGGTAATTTCAATAGCGAAAGCCGGTCACCGAAAAAACGTTACATTACATTATCGCCTAAACTCAAACGATAGCGTTAGAGTTCATGCGTAAACTTTTTACACACGAATTACCCTGAGCTTCTGCGTTTACACTACAAATTTCATCCAATTCCGACAAAAATTAGAAAAGATACAGGAAAAGGAAATGTTTAAATTTTTCGTGACCGTCTTTCACTATTGAAATTACCAAATTTCACTTTTTTTGAAATTGCTCGAGAAATAGTCAAGCCTAGTGCACCAAACTTTAACACATAAAATTCCCCGAATTGTGCCACCTATAGTCCAAATTTCAGCCTATTTGGTCAAAATTTGCGGAAATGGCAGTAAAAAGAAATGTGATCATTTTTTCGGTGACCGGCTTTCACTATTGAAATTACCAAATTTCACTTTTTTTTAAATTTCTCGGGAATGAGTCAAGCCTAGTGCACCAAATTTTAACACATAAAATTCCCCGAATTTTGGCACCTATGGTCCAAATTTCAGCCTATTTGGTCAAAATTTGCGGAAATGGCAGTAAAAAGAAATGTGATCATTTTTTTGAGACACCCTGTACTTCCTAAATCTGCCGTGACAACCAAAACTAGTATGACAACCATCAACACTACTATATTGGCTATTTCCATTTCACTGTAATCATCACTGCAAACAAACTCTGTTTGTGACTTCACCAACTATAACCACTGACAAAAACTACAACATTCAGAATATCTTCATTATCCTCAGCATCGCTACTATAGCATTATGTGCATTTACACTATATTTTGCCATGCTGCATTATATTACACAAGTGCACTCACGAACTGCACATGGAGGTCCAATCATGACATCCACCTCTCCATCTCTGAACATCTCAACAGCCATCCCAGCCGATAGACTTTCATCACACTGAGAATAACGCCAGGTCACGCTAAACCCTGCTAGAACTACACTGTTCGAACAACTTTTGCACATCAATTATTACCTGAAGTTGACTGTAGGCAGCAGGTTTTCTTGTTCTATTCTCTCCAAGGCCAGTGCCACAGCTCCAGCCGAAGTTGAAAATCCGAACTTGGGAACTATGAACTTTCGACTTACACTGTCGTGGGGAAACATAAAGCCCAATTTGACGTCTACTGCCCAAACTTGGATGATTGGTATAGAGATGCATGTTAGAATTTGAGCTACAGCCGTACCGGTCATGGTGGCTGCTTTGAGACCGAAATTCTGCACCAATGACTTTTGCCAAACAAATTAGGCTATTAGTGCCTGGCCTTTTGTGCTCTCTGCAGGAGATGCAAGTTGTTAGCTGCTGAAATGAGTTTCAGCCACTGTTGACAAGAAGCCTCTTTCAGAAGTGTCATGCGTGATTGATGTGTGCGTCATTGACACTAATATGTCTACATTAGGCAAGCTATCAGCATTCTGCAAAACAAATCGACCCACGTACAGTAATGGTACAGTAGAATAGCCGACTAAACCTTTTAAAATGAAATATATACAGGTTGTCCAAAATAACCGGAAATATATTTCCAGCTTTAGTTTGAGCAGACTAATCTTTTAGCTTTCTGTCTCATCTGAAAGAACGTTATGGCCAAACGAGTCGTTGGTCGCCGGACAAAAATAAACCATTGATTCGATAACTGTAACAATCTACACTGAGCAACTTGAGCGCACTGCAATTTCCTTCTGTTTTTCAGTTTTGTAATGGTTTTATCATGGTTTTTGCCTCAAATTCTGAACAGAAAGTGATTACACAAGGTCTGCAGAAGGCTCAGCGTTCATCCAGTAGCTGACAGTCAATAGCTGAATCCTAGGAAGCGGTTAGAAGAGGTGCCCACTCTTCCAACTGACATACATGTAACAGGGGATCTGGGGGTCTGCCCCCACCCGACTGAGGCCACAACCCCCGGACGGGACCCCCCAGACGATTTTGCGGACCCCTCCGATTTTTCCTTCCGATTCTCGAAATCTGAGGGGGTCGGAAAAATCGTCTCGGGGGTCTGTCCGGTGTGTCGTCTGGCCTAAGTCGGATGGGTGTCCTACCTACATACCGGTTCCGGTTACAACACACAAAACAATGAATCTACAGATTAGACGAGTGGGTTAAATATACATTTCTTTCATCACTCCCCCTAACGGACGTCGCGAGGGCCTCTTCTGTACCTCACGGCCGCAGTGAAAGTGGAAGTGGGAGACGAACAAGGGGTGTCTGGCCTAAGTCGGGTGGGGGCAGACCGCAGACCCCGAACGAGCCTAGGTACCGGCACCATATATGGTAACGGCACCTTATATGGTGCCAAAGTGCCTGACTATCGTAGACGTCTTTTATCAGAATGAACAACTACCTAATTCTTTCTTGGGTAGTGGGTACCCGATATCTTATAATCCAACTAACAAAGATCAATGAAACCATACATGTAACAGGGGTCTGGGGGGTCTGCCCCACTCGACTTAGGTCACCCCCCCCCCCGGATGGGGACACCCCCCCCCCCCCCCGAGACGAGTTTTCCGACCCCCCCCTCTGATTTTTCTGGCAAGTATTTTTTAAGCAAATTTTTTCGATTTTCTGCAATTTCAGACACAAAAATTGACAAAATCGCCTGTAAAACAGCACTTTTTAGCTGTATTTCAGCCCAAAATTGCGATTTTTTCGATTTTTGAGCGTTTTTTCGTGAACAACCGCTCCCAAAATTTTGGATAGACCCCCGGCCGGCGCCGGACCCCTCCCACAACCCACTTCCCCCTTCGGCAGATGATCTGTTACATGTATGAATGAAACTATAGGATGACAGATTCAATCGTGTTGAAACAACCTTATGCACAGTGTAACTACTTACAATTTAAAGTAAGAGAGCAGGCACACAAACAAACACACAATAGGATAAATGTAGCCAATTTACAAACTATTTCGACTTCCAAATGGTGAGGACTTTTTAGGTTTTGTGTAGTACATGGACTTTTCAAACGACTCCACGAACAGCATCAGTTTCTTCTGATTTTCTCTATGCTGTTCCAAGTAGTTGAGCATTTGTTCCAGAGTCGAATGCAGCAGTCGTTGATTCACTTCATACTCTGCCATTTTCTCTCGCATTTCCCTCAACTGATTCGAAATGTCTTGTTCAGTCAGTCTAAGCGTAGACTCAAAGGCGAAAGAGTTAGAGGTTGTCACCTCCGAATATGAGTCGAACCGAAGTCTTGGAAGGTTTTCGTAGCTGAAGCACTCCAACACCGTTTTGATCAGATAATTGATGAGCCAAAATATAATATCTATCAGTGCCAGTATGGTGAAACCCAACCAAAGGTTAAAGGCACCTCCTGAAAATAGACATGTATACTGTTGTAGCTATGTTCATTCTAATTTCGCACATACGCAAACTCATAAAAATGCAAATTCGTTTGGAACCCCACCCTGGGTGAAACACCCTGGACCCTGGAGCCATACATGTCGTTGGGGGGGTAAAGGGGGGGCCGGCCCCCCCCAAGCCCGATTTTTCGGCAAAAGTCCCCCCCCCCAGCGGATTTTTGGGGGGGGACCTGAAACCCCACTTTTGGATTCCAAAGTAAAGAAAATTTTAGCCCAGACAATACATTCTGCAGCACAAAATTGGGTTTTCGGCTACCATACAACCCAAAACAGGGTTTTGTAAGGCTTAGAAATCCTAAATAGGGTATTTAGACTGCTTAGAAACCCTGATTAGGGTTTTTAGGTTACTTTTAAACCCTGATTAGGGTTTTCAGGTTACAGTACAAACCACGAACCGAGTACCATTTTCCGTACCCTACGGAATATGACGGACTGTAATTTGAGCCCACGGACCGGTCACGAACGTGTTAGGGACCCAACACCATTTGTTTACACAAGAGCGCCTCAGCTGCGCTCCCAATTAGAGATTACAATAAATGCACCTGTCTAACGTGTCCGTATCTCAGCTCGCGGTCAAGTTGCTTGATTTTGTTGGTGCTTAAACCTTAGGGGCAACGCTATTCTCTGCTACTGTCCAATCGGCTGAGCGGCTAACTCTCTATTGTATGAGCAAAAATAATTCTAGTGGACCAGAGCAGAACAGAACAATAGCTAGTCATAGGAACACTAAAAAGTTTATCCTAATACCAAATCTGTTGCTTGAAGCAAAGTTGGCTGGCTGAAGATCAGTTATTGAGAACGTTGTGTTTGCGGCGTAAATATTCACATCTGCCGAGCACTCGGCTACTCTCCTACGGCCATACACTCGCGCAGCACTACAAAATTTAAGCAGCAGCTAAGCCAAACAGTTGACTCTAATTGGCGCAAGCAGTTTTTTAGGTAGATTAAAAGCACAAAGGCGTATAATAAACTGCCGTGACCTGATATTGCGTCTGCTACTTACTGCAGGCGCCATGTAATTTGAGTAAGCAGATAATTGAGGTCTGCTTCTGCCTGACCCTATTATATTACCTACTAGACGCAACCGCCCCTTGGTAGGTCACGGACTCCCACGAACAACCCACGGACCCGCACAGCTCACCTACGGACTATGTCCTCTAGGACGGCCTAGCAGCTGCCTTTTTGCTTGGCACTCACGGACTGCCAAGCAGTAAAGATAGGCTGCAGCACGGACCATTTTCCGTCAGCCACGGAAAATGGTACTCAGTTCGTGGTTTGTACTGTACTTTTAAACCCTGATTAGGGTTTTTAGGCTGCTTTGAAACCCTGATTAGGGGTTTTCAGGTTACTCTAAAACCCTGATTAGGGTTTTCAGGTTACTTTTAAACCCTGATTAGGGTTTTCAGGTTACTTTCAAACCCTGATTAGGGTTTTTAGGCTACTTTGAAACCCTAAACAGGGTTTTTAGGCTACTTTGAAACCCTAAACAGGGTTTTTAGGTTACTTTCAAAGCCTGATTAGGGTTTTCAGGTTACTTTCAAACCCTGATTAGGGTTTTCAGGTTACTTTCAAAGCCTGATTAGGGTTTTCAGGTTACTTTCAAACCCTGATTAGGGTTTTTAGGCTGCTTTGAAACCCTGATTAGGGTTTTCAGGTTACTTTTAAACCCTGATTAGGGTTTTTAGGCTACTTTGAAACCCTAAACAGGGTTTTTAGGCTACTTTGAAACCCTAAACAGGGTTTTTAGGTTACTTTCAAAGCCTGATTAGGGTTTTCAGGTTACTTTCAAACCCTGATTAGGGTTTTTAGGCTACTTTGAAACCCTAAACAGGGTTTTTAGGCTACTTTGAAACCCTAAACAGGGTTTTTACGCTACTTTGAAACCCTGATTAGGGTTTTCAGGTTACTTTCAAAGCCTGATTAGGGTTTTTAGGTTACTTTGAAACTCTAAACAGGGTTTTAGCACTGGCTAGAAAGCCTAGAGAGGGTTTTTAGGTTGATTAGAAACCCTAAACAGGGTTTAAGAACTGCATTCAAATCACTAAATAGGGTTTTTTAGTAATCTTATAAGTCAAAACAGGGTTTTGCGCGTGCCTCAGAATCGATATTAGGGTTCTCTGAACTATTTTTAGTCAATATAACGCATTTCAATCTGTATTTTATCGCTGAAACTCATATTCAATACGTATTTTGAGCGCAAAACAGCTTTTTATTACATTCGTTGCTTCAATATTCGGTTTTTAAGGCATTTTTTTTCAACCGGAACAGGGTTTTTAAGGCATTTTTAATGCAAAAACAGGGTTTTAAGGCTTTTTTCGGTCCAAATAGGGTTTTGAAGCCATTTTTCGCCCCAGAATCCCTAAAAAAGGTCGACAAAACCCGCTTTTTACCCCAAAAAAAAGGTCGACAAAACCCACTTTTGGACCCGAAAAAAAGGTCGCAAAACCCACTTTGGACTTGGTCCCAAAACCCTATTTGGGATTTCAAAAAGGTCCCCCCCACGGAAAAACCCAGCGACATGTATGCCTGGAGCTGGCTGACTCCCCTTCCCAGCCCGCACACTCTATAATTTCACGAATTCTATTCTAGCAATTAATTGCATCATACCAAGTTGAGCTGCGAAGTTGTACCATCCCAGCGCAACGTCTTGTTCAATGAGCAAGAACTGAGTGTCAGGATTTAAGTTCAGTCTGACCATCATATTTGTTTTCGTATTGAAATATCGTCTTGTAGTTTTCGAAGTGTATCCATCGCAACGTTTGCAGGGTTCACTGCTAACACAGGTGCCATCACCTCTACCGCATTTTGAAAGATAAATGCTTGGTGTGCACCAGACGTGTTGTAGGCTTGAAGACTGATGAGTTAATGCAGAATGACAACCGCAGCCTGTTTCAAGTTGTGCGAATTTGCAGCGAATTTTGTCGAACCAAACGGCTTTGTGGCTTTCAGTGCAGCTAGAATTATATAAACGACTACATTAAGCTGAGTTGTTACACGTATGGTAAGCTCTATATACCTAGAATTAGCTGACTTGATACAAGAGCTGATTCTTAACTCGTAAGTTAATTGCTCTCCAGCCAAAACCTCAGAACTTCCGGGAAAACCACTGATACTCAGTTTTACGGAAGGTCTGAAATTCTCCGCGTACCATGCCGAAGCGAAATCTACAGTACAATCTTTGGCCAGCATCTGCGTGTTACATAACGCTTGCAGCAAAGGGCTAATATCAGACGAAAAGTTCCAGCCGAATTTGTTTTGCTGATCAAACCCGATATCGAATGCTTGAAACAAATAGGAGTTGACCTTTCTGCCAGTTAGATAGAACTGGTTTTCAGTGGCGTTTAAATCAACTCCCGCAAACCGCAGTATCTGACGACCGAATTCCTGAATTACTTCGCCATCTGACAATCCAAAAGCACGACAGTGTTTCACGAATTTTTCTCCCAACGCCAATGGGGTAGTGTTTTCGGTTTCGGAGCGGCAATGCTGAGTCGGTTTTGTACAGTTTGCTTGAAATTCGCAGCGCCAGAGAAAATCCACATAGTCAGACATCACTGGAAGCAGGGAATAGGGCCAATTGTTGTGTTTTATTTTCTCTCGACTATCCAATATCCATAAAGCATTGTCCACATATACATGAAGACTGCCACAATGTTTACTAGTGTTCCCTTGGAGTTGGCTGATGTAAGGAAGGGGTAAATTTAGTTTCAGTTCCAGATGGGATAAGTTGTAGCCTTTACTGAGGTCGCCGGTGCGAACTTTCGCAAACTCCGGTTGCGTTTGGAAGTGAAAAACCAAACCGATTATGTTGAATATAGAGAAAAATGAGAATAGGACAGTCAAAAACAACCAGAAGAGTTTTTCACTGCAAGTTTTCGCATTTTGTACAAGCATGAGCGGACCGAAAGTAGAATAGGAGAATTTGGTTTGGGTTCGTTGGGTGGTAGACATTTTTCTAAGAAAAACGCTAAGTCGCCTCGCCTGGCACAAGAGAGAAGAAATAATTTTTAAAACTCGTGCCGTGTGTTTAATAGGGGCGCATTATCCCAACTGGTTCTGCCACTCCGGGGAGTTATTGTAATCCATTTTCTTGCGACTTCCATGCCAAATCTATTAACATCAAAGTGTCCCTTTTATGCGCTCCTGCCGCATTTTGATGTCTCCATTTCTCTAACTATAGATAGCACCATAATTTTTCACTTTAATTGTCGTTGTCTGCAGAAGCGTTACAACCTTGGACAGACGAAATTTTGAATTTGATTAAAGCCACTTTTTCTAGTGTAAAATTTTGTATCGAATTGAATGGTGGCAGTCCCAGGTCGCTGCGACCACTGGAAAGGCTGCAATTCGCGATTTCCTGAACCCTACTTTTTTCAAAAAACCGAATTTCAAAAATGACAAATACTGGATTTGATCACAGTTCTCCACCATTTTAAGAGACAGAGAACTCGCTTATACTTCGTCAGAGAGCCCCGAAAATATCCTTTCTTTACAAGTCGTCAGATTTTAAATCGGCCGAAAATTAGCATAAAGCGATGCATTTGAAAAGTTGAAACAGAGCACAATTTTCAAACGAGCGCATACAGCGGGCTGCATTTTGAAATTTAATGTTTTATACATCATTCGATTCGCCTCATCGAGAGCTTTCGTTTAAAATTATTTCCAGCTTGGGACAGACACTCTGAAGGGTAAAAAACTCGCAAAAACCGAAAAATACTCAAGTTTTTGCAGCTTTTTTGCATGAATTGGCTGTGTAACTTTTGACTAGGAGAAAAGGTTTTATATTTTGGTTATAAATTTTGAAACAGACCACCGTGCCTGTCTATAGGCGGAATTACAGCTCGCTAACTAAACCCGCTTAAAAATTACAAATACTTTTATAACTGTAAGTAGGGACGATTTTGGTTTTCAAATGAAACAGGTGCTGATCGATGTTTTTGATTTAGCTTGTAGTGGCGGTGCATAAAGTAGCAATTACGTTTGTGAAAACTGTGGGAGATACAAGCAGCTACGATTACTACTTGATGCTTATGTTCACTGGTTTGAACTGCGCGCTTGGTCCGTAGGCAGGCCGCCAACCCATATCATGATTATTGATTACTTTAGCCACGCGAGGTGCGCCTGTGGGCTTGTGTTGGTGGATGCCCTCACTCACGTGCCTCACAACATAAACTCTGTGTTTTGTGCTGTGTGCATGCTGACGCTGAGTCTGAGTGTGGCTGGGTGGAGACACATTGCGAAGTCAGCTGCGGTGATAGAGTTTCTCAATAAGCACGTTCAGGGTTCTGACACACACCGAATCAATATCCCTGAGCTTGCCCAAAATATGCGTGCTTGTGGTCAGTTTGAAAGGTCTGAATAGCTCACTGAAAGAAAGATAAAGGCCTGGCTGAGAGCAATAAAGAGCAAGTAGTTGAGGACGGAAAAGCTCAGTGCAATTGAAGAAGAAGATTTGTATGATGCTGCTCCTTGTCCTACCCAGTGGTTGCTCTACAGTAGTGTCGGGTTTTTTAACTAGTGGACGATAAAGTTTCAGTAGAAGATGCTGATGAGCGTGAAGCAATTGCAGCTGACCTCGAAGAAATGGCTAAACAAGTTGTGGTTCTCCCCCATCCAGTTGAAGCCTCTGGCAAAGACATCCACCATTCGGCCAAGAATAACGAGCTTGAAAGAGAGACCAAGGGTTCTTGATGAGCATTTGCGTGACACTTCAGATTCCTTATCCAAAACAACGGGACAAGATGGCTCTGGCTAACGAAATACTATGACATGTGAGTCTATGCTGTTGCAGAGCTTCAAGGTTGACTGAAGCTGTGAAAAGAATATGTGCTAGGCGCACAGCTATTACTCAGATGCGCTATGTGAACAAGCTAAATCATTAAACGGTTACAACAAATCCGAACAATCGGGTGACATTTAACAAGCTGCACAAAACAGAATTAACAGTTTGGTAATGTAGATGCTTGTTTTTCCCACAGTTTTCACAAACATAATTGCTACGTTATGCACCGCCACTACAAACTAAATCAAAAACATCGATCAGCACCTTTTTTTCATGAAAACCAAAATCGTCCCTACTTACAGTTATAAAAGTATTTGTAATTCTTAAGCGGGTTTAGTTAGCGAGCTGAAATTCCGCCTATAGACAGGCACTGTGGTCTGTTTCAAAATTTATAACCAAAATATAAAACCTTTTCTACTAGTGAAAAGTTACACAGCCAATTCATGCAAAAAAGCTGCAAAAATTTGAGTATTTTTCGGTTTTTGCGAGTTTTCTACCCTTCATAGTGTCTGTCCCAAGCTGGAAATAATTTTAAACGAAAGCTCTCGATGAGGCGAATCGAATGATGTATAAAACATTAAATTTCAAAATGCAGCCCGCTGTATGCGCCCGTTTGAAAATTGTGCTCTGTTTCAAATTTTCAAATGCACCGCTTTATGATAATTTTCGGCCGATTTAAAATCTGACGACTTGTAAAGAAAGGATATTTTCGGGGCTCTCTGATGAAGTATAACCGAGGTCTCTGTCTCTTAAAATGGTGGAGAACTGTGATCAAATCCAGTATTTGTCATTTTTGAAATTCGGTTTTTTGAAAAAAGTAGGGTTCAGGAAATCGCGAATTGCACCCTTCCCAGTGGTCGGAGCGACCTGGGACTGCCACCATTCAATTCGATACAAAATTTTACATTAGAAAAAGTGGCTTTAATCAAATTCAAAATTTCGTCTGTCCAAGGTTGTAACGCTTCTGCAGACAATGACAATTAAGCTATAGATGGCACCATAGTTTTTCAGATATGCTTTAGTTTATTTGCTGTTAGACTTCTTAGGCTTTTCACTGTACATCCAATATCAAATAAATATATACAATACAATCCCTATGATACCACTACCACAGTCAATCAAAAACGTTCATCTTTTGTCTGATAGTTATTTTCCACTGTCCCGATCTTAGCCGGTCCATTTGGAGCTTCTGTTTGTACTTGAACAGTTTCTGGAAACGTTCGTGCTTTTCTGCGATAACTAGCTGGATCAAAAATAAGCTTTTCTAATTGCATGATAGGAGCCTCAAAGGCTAGACTTAGCACTGCAGATATGATGAAGGAGATAGATAAGGACGCAAAGAAGTAATTGATCTGAAAGAATATCGATGAGGAAATTTGTTATTTGATAAAGTGTATAATAAACATTACAATTTGATAGTGGGTTGAGAAAAACATGTCTGGTAATGTACCAAACAGGTAGGATAGGACAATCTCATGCACCAAGTAAGCACAGTAAGTTAGCCGGCTTAATGGTACAAATGCACTCCACGAGAGAGCACTATTGATGAAACCTAAAATCAATAAATTATACTATCACTTCTACTAACACTGGTTTTTGAAAATAAGTAACAAACTTTTGTAAACAAACTAAACTTTCATTCCAATATAAAAAGCGTTATTGTGCATATTACACCATTAGAACAACACTTTGTATTACAGAAAATGTTACCTCCATATCCCTCCAGACATAGCAATACAGTAGCGGCTACAGCAATACCCCATGCAGTGCGGGCAAATGCACCATAACAGAAGGTCCAAAACTGTGGAACGTCGTGACCTCTGGCTGCATCATATAAACCAAATATGACAGCGAAAGTTGTCAGGAAAATTAACTGCCACAACAGAAAAACAAATCCCTAAAATTCATTTGCTGCTTGCCAGCCAGATACCATAGTTGAATTACTCTCTCATTTCATTCTTCACAAAACCGGAAAATATTCTGCACTTTTTTGCAAACTAGGACTGAAAATTGGCACCCATAGAATTATCCTGACAAAAGTGCAGACAATCTGCAGTTTTAATGCAGACTTTGTCTTCAGTTCAAAAGTGCAGACATTTCTGCGCTTTTTTCACTCTTCACTTTTCTGCAGACATACTGTGCACTTTATGGGAGATTTTCTCTTCGTTTATTTTCAGATTAATCTTCATGTTATAATAGACACATATTTTTGTGAAATATCACAAAGAAAAGAAACATCAATCATTATCAGTCAAACACAGAAATACAAAGTGCACTCACTGTCTTTTGCGAATACATAAAGTAAACAGAACATGGCAGCTTTTTGGACTTTGAAAAGGTTGATTCGGAATGATTGACTTGTCCGATTTGAGAGAGTCAATCCCATGTGAGAAGAAGCATGAACGTTCAGTTTCGATTTTCTGCTAGCTTTCGATTCAGCCTGCTTGTTCTATCACGCTCTCTTCTCCTAAATACGTAGCTTTATATCACATCCCTATTCAGAGAATTTTTAATTTCGGTTCTTTGCGTACCTTAGGAGACATTCCGTTCTGTAGTTAGCTGTGCTTTAGCCATCGTTCATGCGATGCGTCGCTTATCAGGTAACCTGTGCATGAGCACTGATGAGAAGGTTGCTCATCTAAAAAGCGATAAAGCAGTTTTAGATTAACGCACTATAAAAATAATCCTTACCTCTTTCCAGATCTTTGCAATGAAAAACCATCAAACATGTGTCCATTCCGCACAAAACATAGAATTTTCAGATGGGTTTCACAGAAAATAACATAAATCGTGTATCGGACCTTGTTGTATTTTTCTTAGTTTCTTTTTGGCTCCCCACGATTTTTTAAAAATATTTTTGGGGAGCCGAAGCTCCTTTGCAACCGTACACTGTTGCCAGGCCCGAAGGCACTGATAAGACGTGGCCACGTTCGTAGCCGGTAATATTTTACTAGCTCAGACGGCGCAACAATGCCAACTGGCAGTGACACTGGCGCTCCGCACGATTTGAATTTGAATAGTGCAAAGTATATTCAGAAATGTGCAGAGTTGTCTGCATTCTCGTCCCTGCAGAAATCCATCTGCGAATAACTGCAGAATAAATTGCATTTTAGCGTAGATATTTTTGTGCAGAGTACTCTACAGTTTCAAAAGTGAAGAGTGAAATGAGAGAGTATCATAACATACTTTATGGATTTTTACTCTTCCTTTAAACTTGTGCAAAAACAGAGCCAATAAGAACCCAGTAAAGTAACAATCGGCACGGGTCCAAGGCTTGTCATAGATTATATCCTGATAATCGGGGTCACCCCATCTGAGAACATATACAGTAGGTACCAGAATTTAAAGCAATGAATATGAATTACTTGACATTTAATGTGATATTGTCAGTGATCAGAGACATGGGAGGTAAATCATTGTTGATTATTAGAACCCCACGCGCAATTGCACTACCCAGCACCAATCCTGAGACCAAAAGGGCACCAACCACTGGTAAACTGAAACAGAATCTTACTAATGGTTAGTCAATGCAAACTGCAATTTCATAGATTTTCTGAAATTGGTTGGTTAGTTGGTTGTTCATTCATTCATTCATTTGTTCGTTCGTTTGTTCGTTCATTCGTTCGTTTGTTCGCTCGTTCGTTCGTTCGTTCGTTCGTTCGTTCGTTCGTTCGTTCGTTCGTTCGTTCGTTCGTTCGTTCATTCGTTTGTTCGTTCGTTCGTTCGTGTTTGTGTTTGTTTGTTTGTTACTTTTTAATGCTTATGTTTGTGTATGGTAAATGCTTATGTGCAAACCACAATAACAAAGATTAACTTACTAATAAATTATAACCAAGACTGGAGGAGATATCCAATACAATTGCATGTCAATAGCCAGATACCAAACCCAACCAATACACTGAAATCCTACAGAATACCTAGGCACTGTAGAAATAGAATTAGGACTACCTGTTTACCATAATCCCACATGTTGTTTATATACAACATGTTTCTCCACCAGTAGTCCTCACAGTTAGCAAATACAGAGAATGGGCTCTTAACTTGTTGATACAATGGACCGGTGCCTAAGTAATCCCAAAATCCATATCCTCCAGCCAAGATTATTGCATAAACTGGAGTCAGTCTGAAAAAAACAATAAGTTTATAAATATTATTTAATTTGTTCACTATAGAACAAAGTCTAGTACCTGAGGTAGCGATGTAGATAATACATTAGCCAAAAGAATGGAGATCTGAATTGTTTTCCGCGAGTCTCTCTGGCCCGCTTCAAGAATAAATAACAGAGCAAGAAACCGCTGAGGAGAAAGAATGAATCCACAGATGGAGTTGCATTGTTAATGAGTTGAAAGAAAAATTGATCAGGCATTTCAAGAACTTGCATCTGATTTTCTTAAAACACAGGGACACTATTATATGACATAGAATCAATTTTTAGATGCTCTCACTCATGGAGTACATGGAAAAGAGGTAGGTGTGCCCGAGAATCACCCAACTCATGCTTAGGAATCTGACACCGTGCACACAGCCCAACTGACCCTCTCCAGGGGTGAGCAGTTTTCGGCCATTTGTGTACACACTGAATGACATCAATGCCTTGGCCAAATAACCTTAAACCAAAACGAAAGGTAAGAAATTTGCAGATACCACAGTTTCTCATGCACGTAAAAGCACCCTCCAAAAGTACCCCAAGTATTCTCATACCCAAGCAACCTACCCAAGTGTGTCGCGAATGTTTTGCGATCCTTTTCAGTCACACTTTGACTGTTTTCAGCTCTGGTTTTGACAAAATACCTGACTCTAGCTTCGAACACGAACACATCAAAGCAGGTAGCCACGAACAACAGCACGAACACCACACACACAAAACCCCTGAAAAACGAAACTTTTATTCTATAAATTACGTATATTTTTGTTATTCTATAGTTGTTCTAACTATAAAATCGCAATGACGAAACAAAAAATATAACTTACAACATCACCCATGTAAGCCAAGTAGCCTCAACTTCTTCCTGGCAATAGATAATAGATTTACACGTCTCTTTGAAGATCGGTAACACTGCAAGGCAATCTGATAAAGATTCTAAGCTGGTTTACAGGAATGTATGTGTAACCAGGGTTGTATAATTAACAGTTAAAAATTCAGACCTGTTATTAACAGTGTTAATAACGTTAATAACAGTGTTATTAACATAAAAACCTGTTAAAAATTCAAAAACGCCTGAATTTGCTCCAGCAGCATGGCAAAAGCCTAGTAAACACTATTTCATGGCCATAAGGTAATCATTTAAAAGGGTATTGCAGTTTTATATAGAAACATAACAGTGCAACAGCATTATGAAAACAGTGAATCATTCACTGGTCTGTAACCGACTGAAAAGACCAGATTCCGAATCACTCTCATGGGTCGGGTAGAGGGGTCCCTTAACCTGTCTCGCGGGGGTGAGGGGGTTGGCCTTTCCAGCAGGGAATAACCGCCCCCCAAACCCCCTAATACATGTATGGTTGAAACCGTCTTGTTGCTGTTAGAAGAGGATTTCCAGTTGCTGGACATTCTCGTGTCTGAGCTTTCCTGTCTGCAGAGTCACTCGTTCACCCGAATTCTTGACTAAATTTTTCAACTGCATGTGCAAAAACCTGGTCAAGAAGTTCACTATTTCTCTATTTCTGGTATTAAGCCCAGTGCGCAAGCCAAGATAACAATGTTTGGACGTATTCGCTACTTTTGGGAAAGATGCCTTTAAAATGGTCCTGCTTTCATGGTACAGTGTCTGAGCTATTATTTATGGTATTTCTGTGGTGATATAAAGTATTTTCCCTGAAAATATACTGGGTGTTGCTCGACAATTGCTTCGTTATTGAGACCCTGCCCTATTGTATTGGCAGTTTGCTGTGCAATCACTCCAATTAGCGCACTCATCTGGATTACTACAGCCCGTTTCTATAAGTTCAATGAATAAATAGGTTTTTGCGAATAACTTCTTACAGATGCGTCGGAGGGTTTTGGGCTTCATGACCAAAGTTGTAGAGGGGCTTGAGCTCTGGTTGAATTTGCATTCTAATCTGCGCAACGTTGCTTGGTAATCCTAATTTGCGCCATGGAAAAAAATGAACTTTTTATATGGTCCCTATGGAAGTGATTTGAGCACGGAATTGGATTCCTCACACGGTGGCGATTCTAAGGATGTATTTATATTGATTGTAGGTCGAACGGTTCCAAAGATACGGCCTTTTGAAAGTAGGCCTACTGTGGAAACGGGCGTTGGGGTCGATTCGTGTCCAGTAGTTTTTAGTCGTCCATGTGTTTACTATACTAAGTTTGTAGTCAGACTGTTGAAGGTCTCAATAACTAGCAGAAGTACGGTAAATAATCATTCTATGAAGCGCTGGATGCATCCCGAGTTGCGGGAAGCTTAAAATAATTTTTTACACTAATTCGAATTATTTACAAGCCTCATGTTAATAACGTGTTATTAACGTGTTAATAACACGTGTTAATAACGTGTTTTTAACAGCTACCCAACCCTGTGTGTAACACACCGATACACCCAGTACCAAATGCCAGTTCGCACTCTACCAGAAAGGTAGACAAAGAATATAACTCGGACTTCAAATCTCACCTGTGTAAAAGAATATGGTCAGTTCGGTGTCATTGCAGGCTTTTGGTGCACACAGTCCAAACACTATGTGAGTTGGTGAAGCAGTTTTCTCGCATTGTGCCGAGTTTAAAATCGGCAAACCAACCGCCGCTCCGCAGTACTTACTGGACCACTGTCTTCTGCAAAAGTTTACAGTAATTCGGAAGTATAAATAAAACTCACTATATCTGCTATGTCATGAACACTCATGAAAAAAGATTATTTTCACTTCAAAAACATTTGAATCGTTTGGTTTCTCATATTTATTTAATGAAACTCAGTATTTTTCTTTACTTTAGGCAGTTTACTGCTGAAAACTTACTGATTCTGGTTTGGATACAATGGCCAGGGATACTTTCCGGCCTGAATGGTAGCCTGCACATCTTTGCATTCTAAGAAGTCTCCCAGAAACATTATCTGCGTAGGATTTCTTTGCAATACTCCAGCTTCCGGCTTTCCTGCTGAATCCAGGACTATAAAAAACTAATTGCAGGTTATCAATCAAGTCAAAAATTTTTTGAGGTCAGAACTGTTTTGTTTGAGAAACCAGGAAAACACTATCTTCTTCACAATTGAATAAACACTTTCTTTTAGTCAGCTTTGCTTTGTTTGCCCTTATACACAATGAAATAATAGGAGCCCCCTCAGCCTCAAAACGACTTTCACTACTAGCACTACATACAATGCAAAAAATTACTAGGTGCACTGCCTTACATTAAAACTTTTACGCTATATGGTACAATAATTTCAATCGAGGCCCGGATACCGTATATGTACGGTAGGTGAAAAATATCTGACCGTATATACCTCGCAGAGCCCAACTTTCTCCATCCCCCAGTGCACAGGCCAAGTCGTTGAGTGCAATTGCGCACTCTGGCTTGACTGCCAGTTTGTATTCAGGCAGAAATCGACTTTGAAACAGTTGACAAAGTGGATTGATATTAGTGGCTAGGTCAGAACTATTGTTATCTTGTAGCCTAGGTGATGGACTGTATCTAATTTTACTTAGACCTTCCAACCGTTCGACTAGAAACGGATTATGATCCAGAAAATGATGCAAAGATTCTTTTAATTCTGAATGATTTGACATCGCTTGCAATCTGGCCCAAGTGTCACCGTAAAATTGAGAGTTAGTGAGTTCGGGCAAAAGAGTTATCAGAAACCAAATCTTTAGTAGTGGAATTGTTGTAACAAACATCATTTCCGTTAGCAGATCTGGGCTTGTTTCTATATAAACTACTTTACTTTATAGCAATGAGGGCCTGGCATAATTTTTAGATAAGCTATCTCAAAGCCAACACTGGAGGACCGGTGTACATTGTGTTTGTTCTAAAACCAGTTTATGTAGTTTAGGGTAGAGCGTAAATACTGACGCCTTATGTTATTGGAACCAATCCAACTCCACTGAATGATTAACCATTTATGTTCTGATAGGGAAATTTATTTCATTTCAATTACCCGAACAAACATCACAAGTAGATCAGTTTCAGCACACGATCTAAAGAACAGTGTAGGTTAGATATTGCCTGCACCAGTCAGTATTCAGAAATCAGGTCACAAAAAATTGACTATTTTTTTGTTAAATGCTTAAACGATTTTAACTTTTGCGTTTTTATAAAATTTTTAAATATACCTCATCTGAAAGAAGAGACGAAAATATCGAAGTTCCATCTAATATCAGTTCAAAACAGAATATATACTGACTGCAAGCATATTCGAACACATCATCACTGAATAATAGGCGTTTTGTCGTTGTCATCAGTATCATCAGGAGAAGAAGAAGAAGTAGAAGCAGGATCCGAAATTCCAGCTTCTTCCTCACCATTCAGTACCAATGTGGGGTTCGCAAAGTTCATAGGTCTCATTTTTCTTTTGTAGCTATTTCGATCGAAAATCAGTTTTTCCAGCTGCATTATTGGTGCCTCAAAAGCCAAACTCAACACGGCTGATAATGCGTACGATATCACAACAGAAGCAAGGTAGAAATAAATCTGAAATGTTTTGCTCGTAATAAAGAAATATTCAGTAATTTAGTACAATTTTGTAATGGTAGAAGTAGAATTGGTCTTCCAAAGTTGTGTAGAAGTAAATGATAACCATTTCATGGATGAGATAAACGCAATAGGTCACGCGACTGAGTGGGTAAAAAACTCTCCATGACAAAACACTGTTGATGAATCCTTAAAACATGACAATGTTATTTTCATTGGTCGGTCGGTCGGTCGGTCGGTCGGTCGGTCGGTCGGTCGGTCGGTCGGTCGGTCGGTCGGTTCATTGGCTGGTCGGTCGGTTTTAGACAAGCAAATAAGTCTTACCCCCATAACCTTCCAAGCAAAGAAAAATGGTCGCGGCTACCACCACAGCCCAAGCTGTGCGAAAGAAAGATCCATAGATAAAGGTCCAAAAGGGTGAAGGAAAATGCCCTAACGCCAAGTTATAGAGTCCAAAAATTACAGCAACGGATAGCAGAAACACCAACGTCCACAGGACGAATGCTAGACCCTATAAAATTTGTAATAGCAACACAAAGAAACAAAGCAAAAACAAAGCAAAACACCTACCTTAGGCAATCTCAGTTTTCCTTTTATTTTGAATATCAGATAACCTAAAATAAATCCCACAAAGAAGGGACCAGCCCTAGTCCACGGTTTGCCATAGAGAAGAGTTTGGAATTGATTGTCAAACATTCTAAACCACACAGTTTACGCATCGAATGTATGTAGCGAATATTTTCTCACTTCTGCGCGTTCAGGGTCATATTATCGGTAAGCATAAAAACAGGTGGCAAATTGTGTTGCACGATCAGCACGCCTCTAGTTAAGTCACTAGCTAGAATCAGAACCACAACTACAACAATTCCTGCCCACGGAATGCTGAAAGAAATATGTTTTTCTTCACCAGATACGGTAATCAGGCAATAAAAGCTTACTAGTAAATCAGCGCTAGCAGTGGTGCTGAGATCCAATACAACTGCATGTCAATGGCTAGGTACCATACCCAGCCAATACACTGAAAGATAGATACATCTTGTGTATTCCATTCAGAATCTCTCAAACCGTACCTGTTTATTGTAGTCAAATAAATTGTTCAAATAAAGCATGTTCCTCCACCAATAATCGTTGCAATAATGGAACAGTCCATTAGGAGTTTGTTGCCAGAATGGACCGTTGCCCAGAAAGTTCCAAAACCCGTAGCCTCCTGCCAGAATTATGGCGTACACAGGGGTTAGTCTAAAATGTTTAGTAAAACTTTGTTTGGTTGGTTGGTTGCAGTGTTGTGAAGCATAACAAGCCGTGAAAATTCCAAAAAAATTGGCAAAAATTGTGTATTTTCGTCGTTAGCAGATCGATTAGCGAAAGAAAAACCGTATATTTTCTGCACAGATGCTATGAACTACCTATTGCAGAAGCTTTTACTCAGTAAACAACTCAGTAAATTACCGAGTACCGAGTTTACCGAATTTTTTTCTAATTGAGTAATTCAAAATTGAGACTCGGTATTCAGTAAGTAAAATTAAGAAAAATTTTTACCGGTAAGTAAAAGTACTTACTTTAATTCAAAATAACTAAGTACCGAGTAACTTTTACTCAGTAAATTTACTGGGAACAACACTGGTTGGTTGGCTATTCGTTCGTTGGTTCGTTGGCTCGCTCGCTCGCTCGCTCGTTCGTTCGTTTGTTTGTTTGTTCGTTTGTTCATTCGTTGGTTCGTTCGTTTGTTCGTTCGTTCGTTTGTTCATTCGTTCGTTTGTTCGTTCGTTCGTTCGTTCGTTGGTTTGTTTGTTCATTCGTTCGTTGGTTCACTGGTTCGTTCATTCATTGTTCGTTCATTCGTTCGTTCGTTCGTTCGTTCATTCGTTCGTTCTTGTTTGTTTGTTTGTTTGTTTGTTTGTTTGTTTGTTTGTTTGTTTGTTTGTTTGTTTGTTTGTTTGTTTGTTTGTTTGTTTGTTTGTTTGTTTGTTTGTTTGTTTGTTTGTTTGTTTGTTTGTTTGTTTGTTTGTTTGTTATCATTTCACCTCAAATAGCGATGCACATAGTACATGCACCAAAAATAAGGAGATTTGAGCTGTTTTCCACCCGATTCTTTAGCTCGTTTCAGGAAAAGGTAGCACAATAGGAATCCACTGAGAAGGAAAAACGAATCAACTGATGGAGTGGCATTGTTGACCATTTGAAAGAGAAATCCCTTTGGCAGCGTGTAGATCATATCAAAATTTTCTGCAAAACGTGCCCAGTATGATGCAAGTAAACAACTTAGCCGAATTTCTTACTAATCATTTGAGCTCCGAAAATGTATGTGTGGCCCAACATTACCCAGCTCATACTCAAAAATCTAATTCCATGTACGCAGCCCAGTTGACCTTCACCTGCGCTCAGCAACTTCCTGCCATTTGTGTAGATACTGAATGCCATTAAAGCTTTCCAACCAAAGCCTGAAATATATGATATGCCGTGTTCCCAAAAAGCAACCCAGCAGATGTTTTACTGTGGTAGCCGCAAATCTCAACCGATTTCAATGAATCTTTTTAAATGAGAGATAGGTAAGTTCTTGAAAGATTGGTGAAATTAAGATACTGTTAAATTAAGATTCAATTTAAATCAAGTTACTCTGCTCAGGTCCTGAGATATTTACGCTCAAAGCCAAAAGAGCTTTTGAGAATAAACAACAGCGATTCCGTTGCACTTTATAATAAAACAGATTCCTACTGCCGGCGGGGGCTAATGAGACTTTTACTGGTGAAGCAACCTAGCGTGCGTGTGACCAGTAAAGCTTCGAGACGTTAGCCCTTACTGTACCTGTAGAAATCTGTTTAATTATGAAGTGCAACGGAATAATAGAAGTCACTGTTGTTCATTACGAAAATCTCTGTTTTGATTTTTAGGGGAATATCTTAGGGACTGTCTTATTAAAAATTTCACCACTCTGTCAATAATTTACTTGTCTTTCATTCAAAAAGCTTCATTCAAATCGGTTGAGAATTACGGGGGAGAAGTGAAAAATCTGTTGGGTTCTTTTCATCACTTTTGTTCATTGCCAAAATCAGTCTATCAACTTTGAGGTCAAATATCTCAGTAACGAAGTGTATCTTAATAATAATTTCACCAACCTGTCAAGAATTCGATTTAGAAGGATTTTATGGGCTTCAAAGTTGGCACTCCAAATTTCAATTTTTTTACTCATTCTGTAAAATATTGGATATTGGGTATTCGGTATTGGGGTCTTTAAAATTGGGTATTGGGTATTGGGTTTTCCGATATTGTTTTTATCTCTAATCATGGTGCAACTTTTGTATTAAAGCAACCCACCCAATTCCTGAAAGCATATTCTTCGATCCTTTTCACTTGGTTGCACATCTGGTTCATCAGAACGTTTTGCAGCTAAGTGTCTGGCTTCAGGTTCAAACATAAAAACGTCATACAAAGTTCCAGCAACCAGCAGCACGAAAACCAGACAAACAAAAAACCTGCAACAAATTGAAGTATTCTTATACTATTTTTAAACTAAACAAAAACATACAGCATAAATTTGGTGAGTGGTGTTGGCTTAGGTTCCGGAGCTTGACATGCCACATACGATTTGCAGGTCTTGGTGAACACCGGCGCTACTGTAATAACAACTATTTGAAATGGTTTAATAGTTTTGTAAACTTACAGTCATAAAACATGATGGTTAGTTCGGTTGAGTTGCAAGCAGATGGGGCACATAATGCTATTGTTATGTATACCGGCTTCTCTGTAGCCTTGCAAAGCTGAGGATTGTCGAATGGTAGACCAATTAATGAGTAACAGTATTGACCTTTCCATGTACGACTAAAAAGTAGTTAGAATGCACTCTTTATTTGAGTTTGATAAAATCACACTATAAGCCAACACGTCTGAATGCTGAAATTATTTAACTCTTACCTAGAGTTTGTACCATTCATACCAACTGGCGGATACGCCTGTGCCGGAATTTCCACATTGATTGATTTACATTCGTGGTAGGACCCCAGCCAAGCAATTAATAGTGGATTCGAATCCAACACACCAGCCGGCAGTTTTCCAGCCGCATCTACGGCTAAAGAACAGGAGAATACTGCATAAAAAAAAAAAGCGTAAATAAAACAAACACCTTTCAGCGCCCAATTTCCCTTCGGTTGGTCAGCTAAGGCGCAAACAAAATCTTTAACCGAATCTGCGCACTGTTCCCGATAGAGAACCGGGTTCGGTTTCCAGTTTCGGAAAATATCACAGACAAACCCTCCAACATTGGTCAAATTGGCATTGGAGTGGTAGTCAACTCCCAATTTTGCAGGCAATCCTTCCAGCCACTCCACTCCTTCTCTCGTCAACAACCAACTTTTAGGGTCTTTCAGAATCGGGTTTTCGGTGAGTAATTGAGGCAGCGACTTTCTGAGTCCCGAGGGGTTGGCAGCGTTCTCAAAGGCCCTCTGCATTTCTCGCATACTATCGCCATAAAATTGAGCTTGCGAGAGAGCGAGTGAAAGCAAGAGGAGGAGAAAGTTCATGGCGTTTAGCTAGATGACTGCCTAGCTTCAACCGGCCGCCGCTAATGCTAATACGTGAAGTGACGTAGGTAACGCAGGAGCAAAATCAATAAAAGATAAGCTAAGGATAGTGTAAATAGAGACGGCGGCAAGTTATTTATACTGCCATTGTTCTTTTGTATTATGTGATTAGAAAAGATCACTCTCAACATCCGATTTTTCTGCCTTTTTTGCAACTTCAGACACGAAATTACTAAGCTATAAAACAGCGATTTTTAGCTGTATCTTCCGCCTCTGACCTACTAGATGTATACTCTGACTAGACCTAATTCGTAGTACTACAAACTACTAACTACGAACTACATATTTTCGGCGATTATGACGTGATCAGACTACAAATTAAGTAAGACTACATATTATTTTAGCTGACTACAAATTGACTACAAACTACTTTTTAATAATTTGCTAATTTGTAGTCATTTTTATTGGAAATTTTCCCATTTTTAATGTAATTTTATACAAGTTGATCCCAATCGGCCTTTGAGCTTCGGTCTTGAACTTATGATAAGCTTACTAAATACCAAAAACGAAGCTATTTTTATGTAAGTGTAAGAGAGATCGTTTTTCCAATTTTGCCGCCTTTTTACCTGTATAAATTTTCAAAGATAGGTGACCACATGATTGACTTTTGCTCTAGGCACATTCGTTCGTGTTTTTTCTTGTCTTAGTTTATTAAAAATATCTCATTCTATTTTTAAAAAATACCAAATGTTCAGCATTGAGATTCTATTCAACATTGAATTCCGTCTGTTTGTTTCCAGAAATATCTATTAGAAAAGGCGATTTTTTCACAGAAGAACAATTAACAGGCTTCCGGTTATTATTTTTGCAAAGCATTTCTATGACTGATTGGGCAAAAATTTGCAGTTTTATATCGAATTTCTGACGTTTGGGAACCTGACTACAATTTGACTACAAACTAAAACTACATATTTTTGAACCTGAATTTGATAACTACAAACTAAGACTACAAATTATTTTCGCAAAAATTTTTAACTACAAATTGAAATTCTCTGAGGAAATAGGTCTAACTCTGACAAATTACACTGATTTGATAAAATAACAAATTTATGTATAATTTTTCAAAGATGTACAAATTAACTTGTTTTTGTAAATGTTTACACATACTGTAATAACTGATCGTAAATATTGATGGTTCAGGGATGTGAGGTGTGTTTTTTTCCGGTGTTTCTTTCCGTTTTTTTCCGGAAAAAAACCGGTTTTTTTCCTAAGGGTCGGAAAAAAACATAAATCGCGGAAAAAAAGCAAGCTAAAAATAGCTAATTTATGTCATTTTTCTAACCAAAATGGACTTTTGCGATGCATAATAGGCCATACTGACTCAAAACTGTTAGAAAAACAACAGAAAAACCAAATTTGGCATGATAAAACAAAAATGCAAACTGCTGTAAGAAAATTTGCATATAGGGTTTATTGATGAAGCCTGTCAGGGACTGTTTCATGCCTGTTTCGTGATTTATATCTATGCAACACGTGTATTTCTGGTCTGAAAAGACTGAAGAAGGCGCTAGAAAGCGTTAGGAATCATAAAACCAGTCTAGGATACTCAGAACTTGGGCTGGAGTTTTTTCCGCGATTTAGGAAAAAAACCGGAAAAAAACTGAAAAAAAACAGGCCGAGGTATTTTTCGGAAAAATATACAACCCTGGATGGTATCAACATTCACGGATGTTTGTTCGGGTCGAAATTTGATTACATCAAGGCTTTTACTTCCTGTACCGGTGATTGCATCCAACACAGTAGAATCTACACTTGTAGTCGATGTAGCAAGTATCGCACCCGGGACATTTTTCTTGACAGGTGAAGCTGGGACAACCGGAAAAAATGAAACTTTTTATCCGAAAGTAAAAAGTACTCAACTCTTTCAGCAACACTGACTGTTGCTGTTCATCGATAGCGCTTTTAAAGGCTGTTCAGGCTAAGCTGGGATCCGCTGCCGAATTGCGAGGGAAGCGGCGTGCATTTCACTAATGCATGACGCGCTGATTATCCGATTTAGATACAGTACACTATCCCTCACTTATTTGGAACCGAGAGCACTGTGATCAGGTTTTAGGCTTCCACATACGTACCTTTGGAATGGATGAACGCTAGGATGAAGTTAGACTTACTTTTAGATTCAATCTTAGTCTTAAGCTATACGGTAGGGTCCGCTAATTTGGGTAATGTCCCACAGTTGCCGGACGTTTGCTCAGGAAATCTGCAAATTGTTACCATACTATCTCATGTTTTCGTGTTGAAAAACCTCAAGACTATGTCATGCACGGTAGCTAGAAACAAAGGTATGTAAGAAAATCGAAAAATTTAGCACAAAACAGAAACCGAGTGTATTCTGAATGGCCTATTACATGAAATCGATTAAATAGATTTCGGTTGAGTGGCAGTCTGAAAAGACTGAATTACCTAAGCTTTGTGGCGTTGAAAATCGGTGAAACTTTCTCCGGGTTGGTTCCTGAATTATTCTTGGTGCAATTGTAGGTTTCATTGCGTTTGTTTCTTTTGGAAATGCTGCATTATAGTAGAAAGCTTCAGTGGTTTTCTTTTCAACAGTGTAATCTAACCAGTGCATCGTTCGCTGTTGTGCTTGTTTAGGAACATAGACCTACAATGTATCTATGACTGCACCAGCATCTAGAATAGCTCCGCCAAAGTTCGAGATCTACAGTACCTGTTTGGAATTGACCTTTCCATGATTGATTTGCTCTTCTTGCTCATTCATTTCCTCATATTCTTCAAGGATTTTCAGGTCTTCTTTAGGGATTTCCTTGTGTTGATTAAGGACTTCCATATCTGGTCCACCGATTTTCACATGTTGTCCCAGTATTTTTATTTTTTGTTCAGGGATTTTCACCTTTTGTCCAGGGATTTTGATTTTTACATCATGTCCAACAATCTTCATGTCTTTTTCAGGTATTTTCACATCTGGTGCAGGAATTTTCACCTGTTGTCCAGTGATTTTCACATCTTGTCCAGGGATTTTCATGTCTTGTCCAGGTATTCTCACCTGTTGTCCTGGGATTTTCACATTTTGTCCACCAATATTCTCCTCTTTTGCACGCATTTTTTCCTCATGTCCAGTGATATCCTTCACTTGTCCAGCGATTGTCATGTCATCTGAAGGGACTTCTCCATGGATTTTCTCATTTTGTCCAGTGATTACCTTGTCCTTTCCTTGGATTTTCTTGTCTTTCCCTTGGATTTTCTTGTTTTTTGCTTGCATTTTCTTGTCTTTTCCTGCGGTTTTCTTGTCTTTTCTTTGGGCTTTCTTGTCTTGTCCATGGATTTCCTTCTCTTGTTCATGGATTTGCTTTTGTTCGCCATTTTTCTTGTCTTTTTCTTCCATTTTCTTGTCCTGTCCAGGATTTTTCGTTTCTTGCCCAGGGATATTCGCATTTTCATTAGGCATTTGCAAATTCTTGAATTGTGCAGGGCCTCTATGTATTTTTCCTTCTTGTCCAGAAATTTTTTTCTCTTGTCCAATGATTTTCTTGTCTTTGCCTTGGATTTTCTTCTCTTGTCCCGGGATTTTCTTCTCTTGTCCAATGATTTTCTTGTCTTTTCCTTGGATTTTCTTCTCTTGTCCAGGGATTTTCTTCTCTTTTCCAATAATTTTCTTGTCTTTTCCTTGGATTTTGTTCTCTTGTCCAGTGATTTTCTTGTCTTTTAATTGAATTTTCTTGTCTTTTCCTTCGATTTTGTTCTCTTGTCCAGTGATTTTCTTGTCTTTTAATTGAATTTTCTTGTCTTTTCCTTGGATTTTCTTCTCTTGTCCAGTTATTTTCTTGTCTTTTAATTGAATTTTCTTGTCTTTTCCTTGGATTTTCTTCTCTTGTCCAGTTATTTTCTTGTCTTTTAATTGAATTTTCTTGTCTTTTCCTTGGATTTTCTTCTCTTGTCCAGTGATTTTCTTGTTTTTTAATTGAATTTTCTTGTCTTTTCCTTGGATTTTCTTCTCTTGTCCAGTGATTTTCTTGTCTTTTAACAGAATTTTCTTGTCTTTTCCTTGGATTTGCTTCTCTTGTCCGGTGATTTTCAAATCTTGCCCAGTAATTTCATTTTCTTCTCCATGCGTTTTCTCTTTTTGTTCAGAGATTCTCGTGTCTTGTCCTATGATTTTCTGATTTCCATTTTCTTGTCCAATAAATTCTTCCTTCTGTTCAGGAGTCTCCTCTACCACTTGCATTCGAGCTTGTATAATAGAGAGAACCGAGGCAACCCACAATAGTTGCAATAAATTTCGCAACCACATGTTAGCGATGCTGAAACGTTGCATTTAAAAGTAAACATCACACAAATTTTCAGTTGTTAAAACACTAGCAACTAATTTGTAGTCTAGAGTATGTTTCAAAATGATCAAAAAGTAGTTCCTCACCAGCTTTGGCTCAAAATATTCAAGGCTATTGCCTACTCGTAAACCCTAAAGTAGGGATGGACCAGGTCATAAATGCAGCGTCAGTTCTAGTTTTTATCTAAATTCAAAAGTTTTTATGCAAGGCATGCCTTTTTCTATTTTGCAAGTATAATTAGACTACTTAGTGGCATACACGGACCGAAAAACTGGTCTGGGCTTGAAGTCGGAAACTTTGGCAATTCACCTATGTAAATGTGAACTTCACATAACTCATACAGTAAAAGTACAGCTGCATCATTGAATTGGTAACGGACATACAGGTACTAGGGGTATGGGAGGTTACCCCTAACTAGAAACTCATCCCTGCCCGCGACCCAAAACTACAAGTACTAAAGCGTATTCTACTTATGCTTGTAATCTCTGAAAAGAGGGTAGTTTGAATCCAAATCATTTCAAATTAACAGAACATGAGCTACCGTGTAAAAGACGCTCAAGACCGGTCTTCGTGAAATTAGAATAGCCACGCTATTTTCCTCCATTGTTTTTTCGTAGTGAAAAATTAAACGACGAAGATAGCGAACATGCAAAATTCAAAAGAACAAGCAGAATATGTATTTTAGGAAGGCGACGTATTACCTTAGGAATCCAATGAAGCTTACCTGCTCCTTCCTGTTACCTAACCACTCCTTTCTCTCCACTACTCTACACTGCTGCCGCCGACCGAAGTGAAGAAACGAATAAAAATAATAAAATGAAAAGTGGTTAGCCAGCTTAGCCCCTTCCAAGTACAAAATGGCTTTGTGACTGCGTGTATTATGCGAATGTAATGATTCCTTCCTCAACCAGCTCATTCCTCTGATTCAATCCGATAAAAAATATTTTTCTCTTTTCTTTATTTTCCCCTCCAGCGTTGAGTGCTGCGTAAGATCAGCGGCGTAGTTTACGTAGCATACAGTTGTCTTATTTTCCGCGTCGAGACAGCAAATCCTAGTTCAAATTGTGATGCCCCACCAGATGATCAAAGACAGAGTGACGTTCAGAGATTACAAGCGACATTGTATGCGCACATGGGCTGTAGTAGCGGCTCCAGTAGTACTAACCAACTAGCTCAGAAATCACTATTTTTTGCTTAAAATCCGCTTAAAAAGCCTTTGGAAACCGAATTTGACATTTCTACTTCTGACAGTTGAGAAATAGTGTTTTTAAAACCCCTTTTTGTCATTTTTTGCTTCTTCGTTAGCTCTAAAACAGTACTAAAAACGTGTTTCTACGCGTTTTGGGGCTTCTTTGAGATTTTGGACCACCCACTGGGCGAAACCAGTCGTCGACCCCCAGGCCGGCTCGGACCGGTTTACATGTATCATGGCCACCAGGGTTTCTAGCGGTCCTGGCTAAGTAGCGTCAGCTAAAAAATTGCTTACAATCATAATTTCAGGCTAAGAGAAATCGAAATGTGTGCTCCCAATATTGCTGAAGATCGCTGTTCAAATTCAATTATAGCATATTTTTTCGTGTCACTGAAATGTAAAAAATTGCAGCAAACTGGCCCAAAAGTAGCATCGCAGAAGTTCGGTGGGCAGTGGTGGAAAGTGGTTGCGGGGGTGAGCAGTGGCGTATCCAGGATTTTGGAAAGGGGGTGTAAAATTTTGAAAGTGCCTGGTTGGGCCGCTGCCCAACCAGGGTAAGAAAATTTAGCAAAATTAGCCTTCAAAAACGCGTTTAAAACGCATTCTGAGCTTAAAGTTAACAGAAATTACAAGTTTTAGTAGTTTATAATGGCCTGGTTGGGCTTCTGCCCGACCAGGGCGAGAAAATTTTGAAAATTTGGCCTTCGAAAACGCATTTAGAAGGCATTCTGAGCACAAAATAGACAGTTTTAGTACATAATTCATTAGTTTCTTATATTTTTGACAGACTTTTTCTTCCTATCTCCATCGCAAAGGGGGTGTACACTGTTAATACTACATTGTAGTAAAGTTGAGTTTATGATGCCGCACCTACATGTGTTATGTAAATTGTGGCTGCATGTAACTAGGTTATTGTAACTGTTGAGCCACTGTCCAGCTAGACTGCTAGTTTATCATTCTCTTGCACTGGCTATGGCATAAACTAGTACGCCACTATTCTGGCCGCCTGTGCGCACGCTGCGACACCCCCTGGATACGCCACTGGGGGTGAGTGTGTTGGGGTAGACCCCTGTTTGTTACATGCGGTAGGTATACTGTATATTCGGTTAATGATTAGTGCAGTCTGTTTGAGTGATACGGTACCGATGCTATAGATTCGATGGCATATCGAGCGTAGTATTGTATGATATTTTTTAAAGCAGTTAGTTTAATTGTTTGTTATTTTGCTATACACCTACAGTAGCTACAGCTACACCTACAGTACCCTTTCAGAAAGCCATACTGTAGTATGTCTCGAAATCCTTATAAACTATCTGACGCTTAATTAAAAGCTTCCCACTCTCATCTGCAATTCAAATAGGTCGACTGACTTCATATCACTGATTCGTGTAATCAGAGTAACTATGTCCAAAACAAGTATCGCTCACGTGTCAGGAACACACGACGAACTACCGGAGTTTTCCACTTAGTATCCCGGATATAACACGGAAAATCACGTTTCTCAGTGAAAACATTGCCGCCAGTTAATAACCCAGGGACATTAACTTTACAAAGCCATGGGATATTAACTGGAAACGGCATGGGATATTAACCGGAACAATCTTTTATCATACATACAGTATGCGTATGTAAAGAAAATTATTAGAAATTTGGCATAAACATTGCCGCCAAGTAATGTCCCATGGGATATAAAGCGGAACAAGGGTCCATGTAATATCCCAGTGGGTTATTAAGTGGGGTGGGATACTAAGTGGAAATCTCCGGTACGAACTGCTAGTCAGTACTCGATCACGTCAAATAAGTTCAGATTTCGTTCAATCTCGCGCAGCCACAGCCATCGTAGGTTGCACAAACTTTCAGAGCAACAGCAAATTTTCTCCATCGGCTGCCAGTCGATCGGGCTATCCTGTTTTTCCAGATCGAACGCCCCTTTTCCCACCACCACTCGGTACCTAAAAACGAGAAAAAAACAAATTTATAGATCGCGATCGTAGCAGCATATTTATCTATAATGTGCATCCTACACAGCCGGGCGCCGATTCTCTAACGAAAACTAGGTACGGTGCGAGTACCCCTTTTGGATTTTTCTGCTATTGTTTGCACTCTAATAAAAACAGTGATACCTAGTATGGCACGGTGAAGTAGCAGTACACTTGTCGTAGGCTTCTTCCAAAGTCATACAACTACTGGTAACGATATGTTCTAGCATATTTTCAGTTGTATGACACATCCGACCCTCGCAAACCCCTCGTTTATCCCCTTGCCAATCAGCGCATGTGATGTTGCCATCGTCTGATTGGCTGGTAGCCACACTGACCAATGAGAGACAGAGCACTGCCCACAAACTAGCTCGCATCTTTGCTTGGGACCGAAACAGCAAAAGGAAAGCAAAGCAGGTAGTAGTGCCTAGACAAGTTCAGGCGTGGGAGCTAATGATTTCTACTGACGCCTCTAATGCTGAGGTACACCTGATTAGCTGAACTGCAAATAATGCGCGCAGTAGAGACTTATTGAATGATAAACCAATAAACTCGCTCAATCTACCGCATTAAGGGTGGCTACAGTCAGACATCTCTCTCCTCTCTCAATGGGCACATGCTACTACAGGTGTCCCACGCTTGATCGTCATCTGCGCGCCACTATGCGAACGGAATCCAATCAAATTTCACACAAATAAGTGGTCCACCCAGTCAGCTTGAGCTGAGCCTCATCAGACCAGAAGACTCAATCCATCTGAAAACTGATCGTCATGATTCTTCTCTTCCAGAAACCACTGTCAAATACCACGAGACAATCGGGGTCATCTTCGTTCAGCGCTTACAACAGCCGCACTCGATAAGGTCGCGAACCAGCAGCTTTCAGGGTTTGACAAACTGTGGTGAAAACCAGGTGAAACTACAATGACACAGACACCTAGTCGACTTGTTTGCCTTATTGCTTGCAGAACTCAAGCACTCACTTTCAGCTATTCCGTCCCTCTTCCTTTATCACTTTTGGTCAACTCGCTGGCACTGTTGTTTGGTACTGGATGTTCCATTTGTGTATGTGTATGTGTATACCTTCAAATGTGCATGGTAATTTGTGTATACACATTCAAGAAAACAATGTGTATTTTTATGTATATTTGTGTGTATTGTACTGAAAATGCAAATTTTTAGGTAGATTTTGAGCCAGAAATGCTAGGTAAAACCTCTCAATGTCTGCTGCTTGAAACCTTTTATAGCTTTGAAAAGGAGTTACTTAAGCCATTTGAAGGCGTTATGAGGATATCTACTGTTTATTACTGAAGCAAAAACAACGAAATTTTACGATTCTTTTCGAAATTTTATCGACTTTTGCGGATCAAATACACATACCCAAAATACACGTTTTGAGTACTGTTTTTGTGTGGTAATGTCTATCGGAATTTTCAATGTGTATATGTGGATGTGTACACACATTCAAAAAACAATGTGTATTTTTGTGTATGGTAAATGTGTATGTCTATACACAAACAACAAGATAACATGACAATACTGTATGTATTGCACTTTAATCGGGGGTGGGGTAAACCGAAAACGGCGTCGCCTTAGGGGAGGGGTCCCCAAGAAACGATGCAAGGCGATTTTGGGGGAGGGGTCCGAAAAATCGGGATTTTGGAACGACGTCGTTATGGACGGCCCCAAACCGGCAATGCAACAACGTGTTTTTTTGTGTATTGTGTTTCACAATAGTACTAACTTTTAGTGTCCCTGAGTTGCGACATGCATGAAGTGCCAGGATTTGTCGTTATACTTTAGCGTATGTATTACAGTGTTCATAAATAAATCCATCCATACTGTATTTTAGTGTATATTTCATTATCATTCAAATTTTAAGTCCATTTTCAACTGTTTTTGATTGTTGTACAAAAAATTGGAATATTTTTTGTTGTTTCCCTGCTTCTATAATTGATAAAAAAAACAGTTGCACTCGCTCCCAGTCCCCAGCTCATTTTAGAAAAGTACACAAAACACATATGCGTTACACAAACGGAGCAGATTTTTTGGTTTTGGTATTTGTAATACACAAAACCAATACACATTTGAAATTGCTATGTTTATACCATACACATACAAACGAAATTCCTGATATTTTACAACTGTCCGGCTCGACCCCCAACCCTGCCACCTGAAGCCGACTTTTTTCGGTGGCCCACTCGCCAAACTGGCGATGCCCCCAATTTTTCTGATTTTTACTACCCCAAAATCCATTTTTCCGGCTCATGTATGCATGCTAACCACCTATGTATCATTTATCCATTACTAGAGAAAAGGCAAAAATCGGAGCGGTTATATATTCATCGATATCGAATCACTCGAACGCCCTGCTGTAAAGAACTACACGGGCTGGTGTCACGAAATAAGTCTACCCAGTATATTTCTTCCCCCTCAGTACACGGATGTTCCCAGAAAAAGTTCTGTTACTTTATTGCTTCTGAACAGGGAACACAGTAGCTCGCAACTCTTCTTTGCTGTCAATGGCATAGTCGGCAACAATTATCTGATCTGTCGTCTGAGAGGTCTCCAGTTGGTTTTTTGGAGAGACTGACAGGTGCGAAGGACGATTTGACCGGATTCGCAAATAACAACAAGCTAGTGCAGTTGGTCTTTTTGAAGCAATTGAACGTGGTATTGACTGGATACCGTGCTTGTGTCAATTACTGTGCTTCTGACGGAGTAGCTCAGATCTTACGGGAGTTAACCTGACTCCCTCGTCCCATGACAAAACAACAAACAGTTGAAATTTGAGCACAGCTCGACAAGTTTAACGTTCACTCACAGTAAAGTTGACAATTATCCAATAATAACAATAATATTATAAATTTGCAGCACACAGCTCAGAAACTTCTCCTCATGAACTCCTCATTCAGCGCTTACTAAAAAAGAGCTAGGGTTTTGCCGCCGCATACTGTATGGTATCCATAAGATAGGGTGTCTCCACAGAAAAGATTTTTCTACCAGCTCACACTTGTCTGGAATGTAATCTTTTGGACGAACATTTTTGCAATTTTATGCGGAAAAAATCGCTATAAATGCCTGTGATTTTACTAGCAAAAGGCTATACTAGAAGGAAATTACAATTTTCAACGATTTTTAGTACTCTAAACGCTAGCATAGATTACACAGTATTACTCGAAGTTTAGGCTATACCATAGATGACAAGTTTCTCCCGCCCGACGCTCAAATTTTACGAAGCCGAGCTCCTAACGAAGAATAAAAGTCAACAAAAAGGGCAAAAATACAGTCTGAACTGTAGAATCAAACGATCAATCAACTGATTTCTGGGTAATAAAAGGAGTGATGCAGACTTAGTTTGTGTTGGCACAACTCTGCCTGTGTGGCGAAGACACGGCCACAATCCGGACACCGTCTCGCAACGTCTGAAATAGACTTGCTTCGTTTCAGCAGCAAACATCGTTCAGAAACAGCGACTTTGTCCATATAGGGACCGAGCGACCAGCGGAGCTGGAATGAGTTGCTTTTAGCTGTATTTGAGCCCAAATTAGCGATTTTTGACGATTTTTAGCCGAAAAATTGAGCGTTTTTAGTTCCCAAGTCCCACCCATAATTTTGGCTCAGACCCCCCACCAGCCGGCGCCAGACCCCCCAACCAACCCCCTTCGGCGGATGACCTGTTACATGTATGAGCCTAAACACATGCTCGGCGTCAGTCTGGGCGGGTCTTAGTGTTAGCTGTCCCGTATGTCCCAACATGTGTGGTTGCTATTGTAGCTTTAGGTGTTTAGGCAGCTCCAGTCGGTTCCCATTTAGCTACTCTCTGTCACCAGCTTTCGGTGGGCTGGATTGCATACATGGGCCGGGGGGTGTGGGGGTATACCCCTCCCGCTCGCCGGCCAATACCCCCTCGGCCGGCCATACCCCCTCTCCCACACCCCCTCCCGGAGGGAGAACATTTTCGCTTATTTAAGGCAAAATAGGCGTTTTTTGGCCTTTTTTTCGGGACCGCCCCCTTGAGGTCTCCATACCCCCTCCGGATTTTTCCGGCCCATGTATGCTGGGTTGGGCTTCGTGCCGACCACCAACTGTTTGCGGAAAGAAATTTGTCCCGCCCAGTGGATGAACGCACGACCACGCTCACAGTGGCTTTGCGGCCTAAACCACTACACCAACCGCGCCGGCGAATAGGGAGAGGGAAAACTGACTCACTGCTACAGAAACAATAGTTTCTTTACAAAGCGGGCAAAGTTCAATCGCAAACAAATTTCTGACTGAACTTACAAGGCAGGTGAAGTTAAAAAGCAGACCTGTATGTTGCAGACAGACATGTTGTTGGGCTTTAGAAGTAAGAATCAGTCCGCACAACTGACAAACGATCCTATGTTCTTGTTGAATGTGCTGACTGAGCAGAAAGACAGAGCCCAACTCAGAGTGGCAGTGATGACACTTCACCTCCTCTTCCTCCTCTCTCCTGCCACACACAGAACTTTTAGTCTGTTGGGCAGAACGCTTCTTCAGAGGCAAACGGGCCACTGACTTTGTAAGAGACTGCTGTGCACCTGCGGTGTTTGTTCGGCCTGAACGATTTTAATTGTTAAAACAATCAGAGACTTGACTCGCGTTCAGCCGCGTCAGTGGCTCAGTGGGTAGCTCGCTGCCTCTGAGTCACGGCGGCCGCTGCATCCCTAGTGGTTGTAGTGGTTCATCCTCTCGGCGTGGCAAGTTTCTTGCTGCAAAGAGTTGGTCGTCGGCACAACGCTCCACCCAGGCTACCGAAAACTGGTTACAGTGAGTAGGTAAAATGGGAACCAACTGGATCTGCCGTTGCACCGAAAGCCGCTCCTAAAAGCATGCCGCGTTGGAGGGAAGATCAACGACGTCAGGAGCCGTCTGAGAAACCAGCATTACGGCCTATACCGGTTTACTCCTCCTCGGCCGGGCGGCCGCTGGGAGCTGTCAGCACCATGACGTCACCACGCCAGGCACTCTCTTAGTACCTGGCGCCCAACAGCATGGCTTGAGTGGCTTGGCAGTGAAAGAAGGGCAAACGTCCGAGATGACGATATAAGGGGTAACGAAATGGACCGTGCAGGTCTGATCGTAGGGCCGTACATTGTACGACCCCCCCGCCAGATCGGATCGGATCGGATGACTCGCGTTCGCTCTAGGGTTTCTTACTCACCCAGCAGAAAGGCCAAACCCTCACCTCACCTCTAAACCGAAAAAAATAATAGTACAAGTAGCAGCTGCAGTACTGACAACTGGCTAAGAAATCACTATTGTTAGCTTAAAATTAACTTGAAAACCTTTGGAAACCGAATACTGTTTCCTCTACTGATAATTTAAGAGGAACCGGTGTTTTTTGAAGCCGTTTTATCGTTATTTGTTTGTTTTTAGCTATAAAACGCAATTTAGCCATACATCGCCGGGGGGTGAGGGGTATACCCCTCCACCTCGCCGGGCCATACCCCCCACACAACAGCTCCGGGCCGACCTTGGGGAGGGGGTAGGGGGTTTTCCTCAGGTGGGGGATCGAGGGGATTTCGCCCAGGGGTCCCAAATTTCAAAAAGCTCCAAAACGCCTGGAAATGCGTTTTTAGCACGTTTTTTTCAGTAAGAACACTAAAAGTCACTATTTTAAGCGGCCAAATAGCGTTTTAGATTTAAAAACAAGCAAAAATTGACAAAAAGGGCTTCCAAAAACACCGATTTCTCTTAAATATCAGTAGTGAAAATGCCAAATTCGGTTGCCAAAGGCTTTTCAAGCGAATTTTAGGCTAAAAAATAGTGTTTTCTGAGCCAGTTTGTTAGTACTGGGAGCCACTACCTGTACTAGTATTTTTGGATTGGGGGTTCCTTAACCTGTCTCGGGGGTGGGGGTAAGGGGGTTTGGCCTTTTTAGCTAGGGGGTAATCCAGGGCTGTTGGGTCGGTTTTTTTCCTCGGTTTTTTCGTTTTTTTCCGAAAAAAAACCGGTTTTTTTCCTAGGGGCTCGGAAAAAAACTAAAATGCGGAAAAAAACTCAAGTAAGTTTTTAAAGGAAATAGACGCAATAACTGGTTAAATTCGCTTCCAACGCTTTAAATTTACGTTAATAGAAGCCTTACAAGCATTTCCATTGCATAACTTAGCTGTTTTTCGCAAAAAATACTGGTACCATTTTCAGGCAACTTTTATAATTGTATTTTTGATGTTTTAAAATCAAATTACTAAACTAAAACATGAAATTAGTGCATTTTAAAATAAGACTCACGCTATTTCGTTGAATTCTGCAATAAAAAGCGATTGTTAAAAAAATTTTTCTGTCATCTCGGAAAAAAACTTTTGGAAAAAAACCGGAAAAAAACAGGAAAAAAACCGGAAAAAAACCGGCTTGAGTTTTTTTCCGGAAAACAAACAGCCCTGGGGTAATCCCCCAAGTACATGTATGATATGATACCCCTCCGCCATTCCCCTCCCGGAGGGAGAAAATTTTCGCAAGTGGTGAAATGATTTAGAAAAGGTGGCTGCCTACCTTTCCGCGGCCGTTTGATATTCTCGTGCACGGTGTTAACGTGTCTTTGCAGCTCCAGTTTAGCTTTGGCTGCGTACTGACACAGGTGGCAGCGAAACGGCTTCAGATCGGAGTGCACCAGCAAATGACGCGCTACTTTGGCCTTGTGACTGAACTCCCGCTCGCACGCGTCGCACCTGTACTTGGGCGCCGTTCCTGTAATGCTGCACCCGTTAACCACACACCAACTGAAATTTTAGAGTCAGTGTCTGAATTGATCGAGCCCATTGCCCTATTCAGACCCAAAACTGACAGAGGGCTGCAGGTTGGCTCACTAATACTACTTGATCAGTTAGTTATTGAACTGACGCAAAACAATTCCCAATTCGACGCTCCACGCTCGAGATACAAGCCAGCGAAAATCGGCTCGTTTAAGTATGGGACGAAAACTTTTCCAAGTCAAATTTCTTTCTTACTGACAAAAGATGGGATTCAAGAATTTGGGCTTTTAGGTAACTTTTTAGAGTAGATTTTGAATCTTTGGTTTTAGAACATTAGTTTTGAGTAAAAAAATTTTGGACCCCTTTGGAGTCCCCTAGCTTGACCCAAACGGAACCCTAGTTACGGACTCAGGAACCCCAATTAGGGCTTCTTAGTAGAGTAGGGTTCCGAAGATATATCGATATGCAAAAATTGACATATCAACCCTTTTTCGCAAAAACACCCGTTCCTCTTACGTAAATACCAGCAGCAGAACAGCCAAATTCGGTTCCAGAGGCTTTTCAAAGCTAAAAATTAGTGATTTCTGAGCCAGTTTCGTAGTACTGGAGCCATTGCTTGTACTTGTATTTTTGGGGTATTATGGGTCCCTAAACTGTCTCCGGGGGGTTTGGCTTTCTAGCTAGACGTCTAAATGACCCACACACCATACGTGCAGGCCGAAGTGCATTGCCTTACAGTTGCGTAAGGAAGAGACGGGAAAAAGGTGGTCTTGACCTAGTGTTTTTGGAAAACCTTTCTATCGCTATTATGGCAGGGCACCAAATCTTAAATTGCTCCCCCACATCAACCAAACGCTGAGAAATTGCAAAGCAACAGATCCAATTTACATACCCAAATGCAACTTTCGGTGTTTGTTGAAGTCACTCTTGTATCTGAAGGTCTTGCCGCAGTCTTTGCACAAGAACTTCCGCTCTCCCGTGTGCTGCACCAGGTGACGATTGAGCAGTCCTCTGTGCCGGAACACTTTCTCACAGAAGCTACAGGACAGATTTTCAGGCGTCATCTCTGACTTCCTCAGACGCCACCGCGGTTCTACCGACTCTGAAAATACAAATCTCTGAGGGATAGGACAGTCAGGCACTTAACGCCGTTTATGGTACCGACACCATATATGGTACCGGTACTTGGGGTAGTGTAGTGGTACCATATATGGTACCCCACGTTCGCGGCCTGTGGTGGTACTATATACGGTGCCACTACACTACGCTAGGTACCGGTACCATATATGGTGTCGGTACCATAAACGGCGTTAAGTGCCTGACTGTAGGACAGGCGTGACCCCAGTTCGGATTTTCCCCATTTGCGACTATCATATAAAAATCAGATTTTTCACCATATTTTGAGATACCCAACTGGGTATCTGAACCTTTTAGGAACTTACACACTACCCCCAATCAATTTAATGTTTGCGAGTTCTTGCCACAAAATGACAACAGATCATTCACTAAAACCACAATAATTTTATTGTCAGAATACCTTTTAAATACGCTAAAAGACGGGATTATCAAAAACTTCAAACTTGATGGGTCAAACAGACCCAATAAAATCCGGTCCAAAACTTCAAATCTTATTTTAAAAACCGTCTCATTACTGTGTCAACCTTTTGTACATCATTATGGTACTCAATACCGGAAAAATCTGGAGGACAGAGGCAACGCTGTATTTACATAAAAGGAGGTAAGCAGAGAAAAATGGTGCATTTAACAGTGTAGTGTGCATACATGGGCCGGGGGTAAGGGGGATTTACCATCCTCCCTCGGCCGGCCATACCCCCTCGCCCACCCCCTCCCCGGAGGGAGAAAATTTTCGTTTATTTAAGGCAAAAATAGACGTTTTTTGGACTTTTTGGGACTCCCCCTCCGGATTTTTCCGGCCCATGTATGGTAGTGTGACATACTAGAGCAAGAGGCAAGGACCAGAGCCTCATTGTGCAGCAGTTCATCCATCCACTTCAACACTCGACCGCCACGAACCACAACTAAAAACTGTCTTGCATTAGAAAGCAGTCAAATAGTAATCGCACCAACAGAAGTGGGTAAAGCAAAGTTTGGTCACCACATCGCGGCCGGGCAGCAGTCACTGGGAACTACCAACTTGCGCACAACCGATTTGCGCACAACCGGTTTGCGCACAAGCACAACCGATTTGCGCAGAATTTTTTTGCTGCAGCACAATTACAACAACAGTAATTACATAGCAGTTACATTATTTAGCACAATTTACACAATAATTTAAAACAATTATCATAGCACAATAAACATGACATTTTTTATAGCTGGTTGCGCTTTGGCTGTGCGTATAAAGTAATGTCCTGTTCCTGTTAGAAAAGCCATGCGCTGGACGAACGCACTTGGCCGTTCGGCCAGTCTGCGAATTTTGCCATCTTATTGCCTGCGCCTTACATAGTTTTGTTCTGATAGGATGCGTTCCAGGAAAAAGTAAATATCTGGATGCTTCGCTTCCGTTTGTTGAACAACCTGGGCATCTTAGACTTCCAGCTCTCCACATCATTGTTGGTGCGGCGGACCTCAATTACCACGACCCAAATGACGTGACGGTTTGGATGAGATAATCTATGAGGCCCCACTTGCTCTTTGGCAGTCAGGATTGTTTGAGTGCTTTGAGAGACAGATCAGATGGTCGCTGGGGCACGCTGCTTTTGCGCAATCCAAAATACGAATGCATCGATGGCAAAATTCGCAGACTGACTGAGCGTTACCAAATCAGAATGATCGAGCGCATGGCTTTTCTAAGAGGAACAGGCCATTACTTCGCACAGCCGAAGCGCAACCAGCTATAAGATCTCATGTTTATTGTGCTATGATAATTGTTTTAAATTGTTGTGTAAATTGTGCTACATAATGTAATTGTTATGTAATTACTGTTGTTGTCTGTTCGATATTCGTCAGTTGTGACTAGAGTGCGAACTGGTATTGGGTATTGGGTGTATTGGGGTGTTTTCCAGGTATTGGGTATTGGGGTTTTTACCCCCCAATACCCAATACTAATTGGGACAAGTAAAAATATGGAAAAATCGATGTTGACTTGAAAAATTGATCTAAAAAAATCGAAAAACTTAGTCAATGATTCGGTTTAGGAAGCTGTTTTCGCATTAAGGAGCCGTCCATAAATGACATCGTTCCAAAATCCCGATTTTTTGGAGCCCCCTCCGCCGAAAATCTAAAAAAATGGCAACATTTCTATTGTCACCATAATGTACCAGTGCCGTAACCATGGCTATTGCGGCGGTGCACACACTTTCCGGCCGAATTAGGAAAAAGTTCGCCAGAAGAAACACGCCTGAATTACGAAATATTAAGTACCAAAACTGTTAATTCTGCAAAATTTACGCCCAAAACGACTTCTAAATGCTTTCTGAAAAGCTAATTTTTCAAAGTTTTCTCGCCCTGCTTGGGCAGCGGTCCAACCAGGGCTCTTAAAAATGTTAAGTTCAGTGCAAAAAATCTTGTGTATGCAAGTGGAATGTACCTGTCCAGTGAAATTGCAATTTTTGGCCCAACTACGCAAGTATTGAGTATTGGGTATTGGGTATTGGGGGTCTCAGGTATTGGTATTGGGTATTGGGGTATTGGGTTTTTTAGGTATTGTTCGCACTCTAGTTGTGACCATATTGTGCTGCAATAAAAAAGTGTGCAAATCGGTTGTGCTTGTGCGCAAACCGGTTGTGCGCTAATCGGTTGTGCGCAAATTGGTGTGCCCGCTTCCATGTGCGCAAATCGGTTGTGTGCAAGTTGGATAGTCCCGCGGTCACTGGGCGATGGACCGGCCACCACACTGCCGCCGCCCCTTCCTTCTGTTTTGGGCGCAGTGAGCGCAGCGTGAACTAAGAATCAACAGTTGAACTAAGCTCAAATATATTAGTTCATAAACTGAGAATTTGCGGCCTCGCCTGTGTGTTATACAGTCAGGCACTTAACGCCGCTTATGGCAGGCCAGTGGCACCATATGGTACCCCCACGTTCGGCCACTGTGGTGCAGACATGGGCAAAGGGGGGGGTTGACCCCCCATCAGGCTCTGATCTACCCCCCATCAGCCGGCCGCTACCCCCCATCAGGAATTTTTGGGAAGAATCTTGTACAGAAAATTATGATAAAAATATGCCTGGAATAGGCGTAAATGAGCTCAGAATAGCTAATTTTAGCTTATTTTAATGAAAAATAAGCCAAAAAACCCTGATTTTCGCAAAAAAATCGGACTTTTTGGCTTACCACCCCCTCAGCCCCCCATCAGGCGCTCCTACCCCCCATCAGGAATTGAAAATTCTACCCCCCATCAGCCGAAATGCTAGCCCATGTCTGCTGTGGTGGTACCATGGTATCCCTTACCTTGTCATTGGTACCTGTACTGGTACTGTGTACCACTACGTTCAGATTTCACACCAAAGATGGTGATGATACCGTCACATATATGCTACCGGCACTCATGGCTTTGGGAAAGGGTACCATACATGGTACCACCACAGTCCCTGAACGTGAGGGTACCATAATACCAGATTATACAGTAACCGTAACATATATGGTGAGGGTAACTAGCCTAGGTACCGACATACATGGGCCGGAAAAATCCGGAGGGGGGTAGGGGGGCTGGAGACCTCGGGGGGGGGGGGCCGAAAAAAGGCCAAAAAACGCCTACTTTGCCTTAAATAAGCGAAAATGTTCTCCCTCCGGAAGGGGCGGGGTGGGGTTGAGGACGGGGTATGGCCGGCTGAGGGGGTATTGGCCGGCGAGGGGAGGGGTATACCCCCTTACCCCCGGCCCATGTATGTAGCGATCGACCGGAACCAAAATTTTCACCGGAACCGGAACCGGAACCACCCAGTTCCGGCCGGAACCGGAACTTTTTCAATATTTGGTCCAAAATTTATAGAAACGTATTTATAGGCACGTCGTGTACAAATTCCTGTTATAAACATCAGCAGAAGTTCAAATCAACAACAGAATACAGACTTTTCAATAACAGTAGTCAAGAGCACGCAAATTATACTTCAGAAAGAGAAGCTTTTCAACATTTTCAGGTTTCAGCTTTGATCTGTCACCTTCGGAGATGTTTTTAGCTGCCTTAAAGGTTCTTTCACTGGCAACCATTCCGATAGGAGCGCTCAAGTATTTGCGGGCCAGCTGAAATGCGCTGTTTAGTGCTAACTTATTAAAATCTTACCAATCATAATGAAGTCACAGCTAACCTCAGCCAGTTTCTTCCAAGAACCGTTTTGCTTTGTGCGCCAGTACTCAAGTGTGCTCACTTTGTGCGCCTTTACACTTTTCGATTTGACAAACTGCTTTCGATTCATCCTTCTCATTGACCAAAAAATGTCGCCACATCAGCGCAGTTTTGCTTGCCATTCAAACTGACTTGAACAGAAACACTCAAAACACACAGACACCAAAGAAGAAAGAAGAGGATCACGTAAAAATAAATAAAAAGTCGAGCAACAAGGCGAGTATACAGCCCTTTCCCCCATTCATGCAAATTCTACTGCCCCCACTGAGCTGCGCACTTTATTAAACAGACGCAATGATACTTGATCATACATGGGCCGGGGGGGTAAGGGGGGTATACCCCTCCCCCTCGGCCGGCCATACCCCCCCTCGGCCGTCCATACCACCCCCTCGGCCTTCCACCCCCCCCCTCCCGGAGGGAGAAAATTTCGCTTATTTAAGGCAAAATAGGCGTTTTTTGGCCTTTTTTCGGGGGGGACCCCCCCCCCCCCCGAGGTCTCAACCCCCCACCCCCCCCCCCTCCGGATTTTTCCGGCCCATGTATGTACTTGATGTAACTGAATATCCATCGAAAATAGTGAATGAAAAAGTTCCGGTTCCGGTACCCTTTTTCACCGGAACCGGACCGGAACCGGAATAGCCAGTTCCGGCCGGAACCGGAACCGGAATTCCGGTCGATCGCTACATGTATGGGTACCGATACCAAAAGAAAAACGGCGTTAAGGGGAGATGATAATCACTGGAATGGAATGGAACGGCCATGATAATCGCTGGAATGGAACGGACATCGATGGAACGGCAAATTAGACCGTCAAAACGCTCTAAGCTCATACTGCAAATATTTACTAGACTGTATCGGTAACTACCCCAGCCGAGTAGGCAGTCTACTAGTCCGGGCGGGCACAAATCGCCTCCCTCCCCAAGAAGTTGGAAATTGGAAAATATAAAAAATGGAAAATGCTTCCTAACAAGTTCCAAATTAGGAAAACATGCACAAGACCAACCAACATCACCGGATGGATGCAAAGAATGGCTATTGCGGAGTTTTCGTCTGTGCTTTTGCTGCGTTCGTTCTAACAGCAGTTGAGCACTTACATGCACTATGCGTGCACGTATTTGTTTCATAAACTTCACTTGCAGTCTGATATAGCACTGGAGGCAGCTTTGTGCCTACCTATCTTTCTGCGCACAAGATAACACCAACCGTTTGGATTTTCTGTTGTGATACAGTACGTTTTAGTATGCGCAGTTTTAGTCATTTGTGATACTCCGTTTTCAATTTTCTTGTTACGTTTTCGGATTTAGACTATGAATTACTATATATTTGATACCCATGCATTATGGGTCGGGCGGGGCACTAAAAACACAACACACGCACACAGAACAATCACTCATGGCAACTACTCAAACTCAATGCGAACACACTCTAACACTCACACAGAACAATCAAAACTCCCCCATCACTGATGTGGACTGGGCCTCATCTGTGCCTGACTGCCGGGGAAAACGAATTGAACTTGCAGCTGCCTTTCCAACTCTTCATCACCACTAAAAATTGTCTTGCTCCTCCACCTTGTGCACCCATTCTCTTTCTGACAACTCTCCTTCCTCGCTCTGCCTTGGCGTTCACCTGACGTCTTGTAGCCGGTAGAAATGCCCTCAATCTCTTGTCCAACGAATTCAAATAAAACATCATTCTTCTCCTCCGTCTTCTCAGACTCTTTCTTCTTCTAAATGTCTATCTCCTCTTCATCCTCTTTCTCCTCCCCATCCTCTTTCGTTGCTTCCTCCCACCTCTTATCATCTCACATCTCATCATCCTTCTTCTCTTCCTTCCACTTCTCTTAATATTTCGACTATTGAATGAAACAATTTTGCGACAAGCAATCGTTTCCAGCATGAGCTGTTGCGCTAATTTTCTTCATTTTGCCCTTAGTACTGCTTATTTCCCTTCTCTTATGGTGTAACTTGCGATTTTCCAACTTTCCTACGTTTGAGGAGGCGATTTGTGACATTGAAAAACCCGCAAAACTGTGTACCTCTGTCTACCAAAGCGTACCGCACGTCCTGACCGTTTCCATTTTCTGGGGAGGCGATTTGTATACGCGCCCTCTTTTCCGGTGTCGTCCAGTTATAGCACAGTTAATGGCCCTCGCTTAGGGATGCAACCGAACCGAAGTTCGGTATTATTCCGTATGAACCGAATAATTCGGTTACTAGTACTATTCGAATTCGGTATTAAAGTTCGGTATTTTTCAAACCGAATTATACTACTGTGGATCAGGTATACCTGTACCTGTACCTGATTATCAGGTAGATTTGCAATACCCACCTGATACCTACCTGATACCTGATCGGGTACTTTCGATCTGTACCTACCTGATTTTGGGTATTTTTCGTCTGAAACACGTACAGGTATCAGGTACAAACAAAAGGTATTAAACGGTAGTTTTAGACAAATTTGTTCATTAAAAAAGCGTGTTGGAAAGCTAATTCTTCAAAATTTTCCCCGCCCTGGTTGGGCCGGCCCAACCAGATCTTTTCAAACTACAAAAACCGCTAATTTTGTACTCACACACAATGCATTTTAATACAGGTTTTGAACGTCAATTTTCAAAATTTTCTCGCCCCTGTTTAACTATGCCCGAACAAAAAAGAAATCTGAAAAAGGCTACACTTCGTTTGCAAAGCTGGGTAAGCCACTGAGTAGAGGGACATACTGGTAAAAAGGGTTTAGAAGAAGCTTTTCTCTGACTGGCAAAGATCAACAACACCAGAGATGGATGTGCAAAGCGATTCAGCACCCCTACAATAATTTGGAAGTGTGTTTATAGCATTTTATGCAGTTTCATGACGAAGAAAATCCTAAAGCAACCGTAACTAAACTGATTTTACATAGCTGCCTGCCTTTCAAGCCAAAATTGGTATTTTGAGCGATTTTTCGGCTAAAATCTGCATTGTAATTTTTTTAACAAAATACCTGATACCTAATACCTGATACCTGTATTTTTGTGAATACCTACCTATACCTGATACCTGATTGGGTACTTTTGAAATACCTGTACCTGATACCTGATATTAGGTACTTTCTCAATACCTGCCCACAGTAAATTATACCGAATATTGTAAAACCGTTGAAATTGCACTGTTTTGCTTAAATTTGTGTAGAAATCACTGAGATATTTCTTGTTTTACATCTCTCTGTTTATTTACTATGCTAAAATTTTGGCAAACAATGACTATTCATACAAAAAGTCAACGAACTTCAAGGTCAAGGTTTAACTTACATAATAATAAACAACAACATTTCGGCCTTTTCTTTCAGTTCCCAGTACACTACGCAGTCAGATTTCCACTTCTTAACCTAAGCGTTTGTTTTATCTACAAAATACTACGTATAAATCCCATCTATCTTTTCAAACGATTCATCCAATCTAAGTTGTATGCCTAAGCTGTCAGCTCCGGTGCTTACAGTAGTGCTGGAAAGATGCTCCCTTCCTCCAACTTTCTGTATGCGTTTGTGATTCGCGCGTAAATATCTTCCTGTTATCCGCCACATTCCACATAATTAAGAAGGCCCTTTCGCCCAACCCGCTGTCAAACCCAACTTTTAGCTTCAGTTTTAGGCTTAGGCTTAGCTTCAGGCTTAGGCTGAGGCTTAGGGGCAGGTGTTTTTATGAAATCTTCGCAATGTGGCGGGGCGGATAATAGCAGGATATATACGCGGAGGTGTCTTTATGCTGTGACTTCACATGATTAATCAGGGCACTTGTGGCCTAACTCGCGCCTCTTGATTGAAATTGTTTGTTCGCAAATTTTGTACTCGTTCTTTACCGTCACACGAACGACACAAATAGGGCTTGTTTTAGTTATAGGCATGGATAAATCTATAGCATTCAAACAATATGTCACTCTTCAGCTTTGCATAAAAAGTTTAGCAAAAAACAAGAAATAGTAGTTAGCTTAGAAATAGTACTTCAGTAGCTTATTAGCAAAGTACGAATGTACAAACTGTACATATTTGCACTGCGCCGCTTTTGTTGTAGCTGGACAGAATCCGACACCGACGATACGGAGTGGCCGATTAAGCTGCGAGTAGTCGAATTGCAGTTTTGCCGGGCTGTTAATGACGAGCCAGGCAGGAAGACGTAGAATGGCCGGGCTGTTAATCACAACCAGGCAGACGAACGTAGAGTAGCCGGGCTGTTAAAAGCGAGCCAGGCAGCTGATGGTAAGTTGCAGGGTCGTAGAAGGTACCAGGCTGTTAGCACGGTAGTTGAAATAATAACGAATCAATTATAGACAGGCCGGATTACAAGTCACGGCAAGAAAAGAAGAAAAGGGTTAGCGGCGTCCACTGTGGGAAGTCACCAGCTGAAAAGACACTTGGCCGAACCAAGGAGAATGCCGGAAGAACGTTGTCAAATCTGTAGTGATTTGATTTTAGCATATGTCTAGTTGCGTATGTGCCTTGTCTCGTCTTAGCTAATTTACTGGTTTTTCACTTGTATTTGGTTCTCTTGTACAGTATATTGCTTTGCTCTGATACGGTAATTTCTGTTTTCTGTTTGTGTGGCAACCGGAAAGTTGCTATTTGGCCGTGGAGCAGAGTTAGTGAGTGTTGGCTAGAGAAGAGCGAGCGAGCGGCTGGTCCGGTCCAGGAGCAAGAGCCAGCGAGCCTGTGGGGACGGGCCAGCGCGAGACAAGGCCAAGACCCAGGCTGTTTAGTTTGTTTGCTCGAATAAAGCTTTATAAGAGAGACGGATTGTGTTTATTTGATTTAGCTCAAGCAGCGGCACAAGTCCTTTAGCTTTTCTTTCTCACTTCGCGACATGGTGCCCAGAGCAGGAATCGAACCTGCGTCGTCGTGAGTGTGATTGTAGGCCGTAAAGGCTGCCCGCAAATCGGATTGGATCGGAACGAAAACTAAAACGCAATATTCGACATGAGAGATAGCTACCTATCGATCGAACGAACGAACGAACTTATCTACCAACAAGGAAACCAAGAACATCTTAACATCATTAAAAGCTTTTTAACTGAGACCAAAAAGAATAGTAATCAACTCGTCATCTCATCACTAAAAAGAAGGGTGGAAAACAAAGAAAGAAGAGAGGCCGCCTAAAGAAGGGAGGAAACAAAGAATGAAAGAAGAGAGGCCGCCTAAAGAAGGGAGGAAACAAAGAATGACAAAAGAGAGGCGGCCTAAAGAAGGGAGGAAACAAAGAATGAAAGAAGAGAGGCCGCCTAAAGAAGGGAGGAAACAAAGAATGAAAGAAGAGAGGCCGCCTAAAGAAGGGAGGAAACAAAGAATGAAAGAAGAGAGGCCGCCTAAAGAAGGGAGGAAACAAAGAATGAAAGAAGAGAGACCGCCTAAAGAAGGGAGGAAACAAAGAATGACAGAAGAGAGGCCGCCTAAAGAAGGGAGCAAACAAAGAATGAAAGAAGAGAGGCCGCCTAAAGAAGGCAGGAAACACAGAATGAAATGTAAGAGAGACCAAAAGAAAGCTAGGCTGCCTGCTGCCAAGGCGCAAAACAAGCACACTGCCCGCTGCCGCTGGCAGCGCCAGCCTACTATGGTCTACAAGAGGAAACGCGTCAATGGCCTGTTGGCGCAAGTGAAACCTCCATATTATATCTAGAACTCTATGGCTATAACTAAGCTGCTGGGTGCGGCCCAGTGTCTCCGGATCAATATTTAGCACTATTTAGCAGACGGTAGATTTATTTAGCAAATCTAACAAAATTTAGCTGGCCCGTTAGATTTATTTTGCGATCGCTTCTACGGTCTGTCAATGCGTAAAACCATCTAAGCAACAAAAATTCCATTTATTTTTTGGAATTCCTGACTGATTCTTGAGGTGTGTTGGTGCAGGCGTGTTTTCCAGACTTCTTGTAGTATGAAGATTAGTAAGTAGTTCCAGTTTATTTAGTGTCGGTCTAGCTGATCGTCTAAAATGCAACGTTGCCGCCGTGGGCGTGGTCTGGTCACAGCTAATCTATCAATACGAAGCGGAGAAATTCTCTCGGAAAGAGATCTTGCTGACGCAATTTCGGGTTTGTTGGACATCAGAGTCGCAAACGTAGCAGTTCATGCGTTCTTGGCTGACCAAGCGCAATATGCAGACACGACAGGTAATTTCGCTAGAAAGTAGGAAAGTTGGAAAATCGCAAGTTACACCATAAGAGAAGGGAAATAAGCACTACTAAGGGCAAAATGAGCGCAACAGCTCATTCTGGAAACGATTGCTTGTCCCAAAATTGTTTCATTCAATAAGTCAAATATAAAAGGGTCCATCCCATTTATCTACCTTTTATCACTGCCTTTGGGGCCGTCCATAAACTACGACGTTCAGAGAGGGGGGGTGGGGGTACCCGGAAAAACGTCGCAGAACGTCGGAGGGGGGGTGGGGGGTTGAGGCAAAACGTTGACGTATTTTTGGCCTTTTTTTGGTAAGGTTTGACGATTGCAGAATAAGCAAGAATGCAGAGAAAGTCAAACGGTTTTTGACACATTTTTGTAGTTGTACAACATACAGTATGTTAGCGTGATTTGTACAGGGTGTGCAAAAAAACAACCCAGGAGATTTTTTACTGTAGCAACCGTAAATCCCAACCAATTTGAATAAATCTTTTTTGAATGGAAGACAAATAAATTATCGATTGGTAGAGTTTTCGTTAAGATGCTCTGCTTGGTTCTCGAGATATTTGCCCTCAAATTTGAAACACTGATTTTGGCAACGAACAAGAGTGATTAAAAGAACCCAGCAGATTTTTTACTGTGGGAACCGCAAATCTCAACCGATTTGAATGACTCTTTTTTAACTGAAAGTTAAAGAAATTCTTGAAAGATTGGTGAAACTAACTGGTAAATACGTATGTGCACAGGCATAAATTTTTCTATTATTCATTTGTGATTACGCAGTCAGAAAAGCAGCTTCAGATTTTGAACGAAAATTCGAAAATTTTATGTCGGGGGGGGGGGGTGGGGGTCCTCCCAAACGTCGTAATTTTTATGGGGGGTGATGATGAAAACGTCGGTGAACGTCGGAGGGGGGGGTGGGGGTGCAAAATTTTGAATTTTTGAACGTCGTAGTTTATGGACGGCCCCTTTCGGTGACAACAAATCTAAATCTAAGGTAAAATAGATTTGGGGCACAAATCTGCCTCCAATTCTATATATCAGCCTGTAAGTGAAGTTTACGAAATACGTGCATGCATAGTGCATGTAAGTCTCAACTGCTGTTAGAATAGGCACTTGTGCAGCTAAAATGCCACAATCAGATGTGATGAACGCAGCAAAACCACAGACGAAAACTCTGCAATCGTAGCCATTCTTCTGCTGTGTAACTTTTGGAAAGACATATGAGTTGTGATGGCGGGATCTCATACCGTTGCCGAATTGCCGGCGTTACCGATATGTAATTTTTTTTGCATCCGGTGATTCTGGTTGTTATTGTGCATGTTTTCCTAATTTCCAAATTGTTGGGAAGCATTTTCCATTTTTTATATTTTCCATTTTCCAACTTTCCAACTTCTTTGGGGAGGCGATTTGTGCCCGCCCGGTTTTTACTTTTTTGCGGAGATTTTTACCCGCACGGATAAATAATGACTTGGTTTGGTTAGGCCTGGTTAACTCTTCAATCAGCGCAGTAGGAATATTCCTGTTCTGTAGTAAGAATAATAATCCAGCTGGCCCAGTGACGAGTGGAAGGACTGTGGTTGATAATTTCTTTTTGTCAGTCATACACAGTGTAAAGTAACGGTGTGAGGTGTGCTGAATTACACCTGACCAATCAACAAACGAAGGTGTCCCATCGCTGTGTTGTGGTGGGATGGCGGAGGAGCAGCTGAAGCGAGAACTGCGTGCCATTCTTCTCTCGGCCGGACCTGCCGGTCTGACCTTCGACCAACTGCAGAGGGATTACCGGTAGGCCCTCCTACTAATTCTTTGGGTTAGGTGTAGCTGGTGGGGGGGGGAAATCAGGGAAGGTCAGAAATGGATTGGATATTAATTAATTAACTTTCTTATGACTATACGACTCCGGAACGTCCCCTATACTGATGCATACCCCTAGGGGTATTTTTATATTTGGAAAACAGGCCCTCCGGAGCGTGCCCCACACTGATGCGTCTCTAGGGGTATTTTTATATTAGGAAAACAGGGCCCCCGGAGCGTGCCTATACTGATGCGTCTCTAGGGGTACTTTTATATTTGGCAAAACAGGGCCCCCGGAGCGTTTCCTATGCTGATTTAGTGATCATTAGACTCGCCAGGCGAAGGGCTTTCAAATGATATGTGACATGACCATTTTGGACGATTTTGGAATTTTGCCAAAAAAATTATCGAGAATCGATATTTATCGATAGAAATCGTTAGTTTATATTTATTTATTATCATTAAACACATTAGTTTTTGTTTGGGATCGGTTCCTGATTTTTCTCCCCCCAGCTACACCTGATCCAATTCTTTCTTTACTGATGACTATTTGATTGCGCTGCTTACTACTTGTCAACATTATACTACCTGCACAGTGCCAGCACTTAGCAGCAGAGTGCCCATATATCCTGCAAGATTCGGTCGTGCGGCGGACGTTTCTGAAAAGTATTTGGCCGTAGGCCTAAACCTAAGCCCGGGGCTGAAAAAGTTGTATAGACAGCCGTTAAGACGAATGGGCCTGCAATAAAGTTATCCGTCACGCGGCGGATTCTTACGGCAGAATATTAAGGAGCGAATAGAACGAGCACCATTAGAAAAACACAATCCATACATTTGCTCAGTACTTCACCCCTCAGCTAGAAACTTCAAACCCACATCCCTCCCTACCACCCTTCTCTTGGAAAAAATTAAGGACGTTCTCCCTCGGCCCAAGATAGGTGCAGTTACTGGAACCAACTGCAGTATTAACGAACTGGCTCAGAAATCACCACATAGTTGTTGGCTTAGAGCCCAACGTAAAGGTAGGTAGCTAGTTTTAACTAGCTTATTAAAGCTGTTGCTAACCGAATTTGATGTTTCCGCAGCGGATATTTAAGAGAAATTTGTGTTTTTAGAGGCCCATTTTCGGCTTGTTTTTATCTCAAAAACGCTATTTGGCAGCTTAAAGTAGCGATTTTTAGCCAGATCTTTGCATTAAACGAGCTAGAAACGCATTTTCAGGCGTTTGGAAGCTTTTTAAATTTTTGGACCCATAACTGGATATGAAAATCCCGGAGCCCTTCCTAACGGAAAAACCCCTTCCTCAGGCCCGCCCGGACCTCTTACGCAGACATGGGCAGGGGGGGGCTGAGGGGGGGGGGTTGGCCCCCATCAGTCTCTGATCTACCCCCATCAGCCGGCCGCAACCCCCCCCCATCAGGAATTTTTGGGAAGAATTTTGTATAGAAAATTATGATAAAAATGTGCCTGGAATAGGCGTAAATGAGCTCAGAATAGCTAATTTTAACTTATTTTAATGAAAAATAATCCAAAAATCGGACTTTTTGGCTTACCACCCCCTCAGCCCCCCATCAGCCCCCCCTCAGGAATTGAAAATTCTACCCCCCCCCCCCATCAGCCGAAATGCTAGCCCATGTCTGCTCTTACATGTATGTGTAGTTAGTTGTTTCAGTGATTTGACGGGAAGACCTCTGCCACTGTATCAATTAGGAGTTGCCTCTGTGGAAGAGTTGGTTGGTTCCATGCCGGATGTGATTAGGGTTGAGGAGCGGTCGGGCGTGTCGGTGTTGTCGGCAGTGAGTGACGTCACCACCGAACATCTGGAAGAGTTGATCGCACTGCAGCGACCGGCCGGGGCAGGGCGTTTTGGAGGCGTTCTGCCCAAAGAACAGCTGCTCTACATTGTAAGCTCACATTTTATTCCATTTCATTAGGGATTCGCTCTACAAAATTTAAAAAAAGGCCTAGAAATGCGCTTTTGCTAGGTTTTGTATTCATCAGGCTAGAAATTTCGCCAAATCACCTGGAATTGGGAGAATATCTGCTAAGCTTTGTGATGTTTTACGTGTTAAAATTCCATGCATTTAGACAGACGCAGTTTTGAGAAAATGAAGTAAATCCTGAACTTCAGTTTTTTTTATTCAGCAGATCAGGAAAACAGTTCTTCAGGAGAATCTTTATTTTCTCGAGACTATCCCATTGTCAGTGCATGCAATTTTAACGCATAAAATACCCCGAAGGTTAGCAGATATTCTCCCAATTCCAGGTTATTTGGCGAAAATTTGCAGAAATTGCGGCAAAAAGAAATGTATCCATTTTAAAAATTATTTCGTTTGGTTTGGAAATTAACAAATTTCAGTTTTTTTGGAATTTTCTGGGATTGGGTCAAACTTTAAACTAGTCTGTCTGACTGGAATTAGACTTAGCGAAGTCCAACCCAGGCCACCGAAAGCTGGTGACAACGAGTAGGTAAATATTGGGAACCGACTGGAGCTGCCTAAGCACCTAAAGCTACAACAGCAACAACACGTGTTAGGGACAGACGGGAACGGGGACAGCTAACCTGCCCAGACTGACACTGAGCAGTATGCCGGCTAGTAGCGAAGGAAGGGCAGGATGTGGGTGTGCGTGATGGGCCAGCAGCGTGGCCTAACGCAGGGGCCAGCAGCGGGGCCTAACCCGGACAATCCGTCCATCCATCCAACTAAAGGCCAATTGAAAAACAGCTAAATGGCTAGGCTTCAACTTTATTATTGAGTTTGAAGAACTGAATTTTCAGCTACAGACAAATCTGGTCTCAATTCTGATGGACAAACGGCCGTTGTCGCTTGATGATCTCGTGGACAAGTACGGTAAACGTCATAGTGACATGACCCTGAGCAACAAAGTGTTCGGCTGCGGAATGCGAGAGGCTATCTGTCAAAAACTCTGCGACGTTCTCAAGGTTGGTCGCTTTTTCATTTCTGTCGCCAGATCTTATCGTCGTAGGTCAGAAAAAGGAAAAATGCGTTTGTTTACGCGCTGTTTTTGTGAAACGCCTACTAAACGGGTTTATGTAAACGTCACATCCTTCTTTAGTGGTGTGAGGGGTTGTAACAAGATTGGGGATCTTCAAAACTTGATTATTAGCTTTAGGAAGCCGTTTAAACAACTTGAGTGAGTTAACAGAATTTAAGTGATATTCTTGTAGCCAAGTATATCTGTTTTACCTAAACTAAAAAAATCTGATTTTTTTCCATTTGAATTGACACAGAATGTACCTGTTCACTAAGTACGTTATTTTGCCCAGCTGCGAAAGGGACTATCCAACTTGCGCACAACCGATTTGCGCACAGGGATCGCGGGCACACCAACTTGCGCACAACCGATTTGCGCACAGGGATCGCGGGCACACCAACTTGCGCACAACCGATTTGCGCACAACCGATTAGCGCACAACCGGTTTGCGCACAACCGATTAGCGCACAACCGAATTGCGCACAACCGATTAGCGCACAACCGAATTGCGCACAACACAACCGAATTGCGCACAAAGTAATCTATAGTTGTGTTGTTGTGTGTTGAATGGATCCTGATCAGCCTCAAACGCGAACCAGCATCCGATCGCTCATGGCTCTAGCTATGCTACCAGCGGAGGAGGTTAGTAATATTTTAGCTCAATTAAGATCAGTTTTTGATCTGTCTCCTATGGGTACGTGATGGTTTGGATGAGATAATCGATGAGCCCCACTTGCTGTTCGGCAGTCAGGATTCTTTGAGTACTTTGAGAGACAGCGGATGCATGCCGTGCCGCCTGCCATTTGGGTCGTGGTGAATGAGGTCCGCCGCGCCAACAATGATGTCGAGAGCTGGAACTCTACGATGGCCAGGTTGTTCAACAAACGGAAGCATCCAGACATTTACTTTTTCCTGGAACGCATCCTTTCAGAACAAAACAATGCAAGGTGCAGGCAGATGGATTTAAGGAAATCGCTAACTAAATTCTAAATGGCTTTTCAAACAATTTCAGGTAAACACGCAACTAGATCAGATGGCCGCGGGTGCAGCGCTGGTTTGGCGCAATCCAAAATACGAACGCATCGATGGCAAAATTCGCAGACTGGCCGAGCGTTACCAATTGGGTTTGATCGAGCGCATGGCGTTTCTAAGAGGAATAGGGCACCACTTCGCACAGCCAAAGCGCAATCAGTTATAAAATTTGTGTATTATAAATCTATCTGTTACAAATAAATGTAACTGTTATGTAAAATTACTGTTGGTGTCTATGACTATATTGTGCTGTAAAAAAGTAAAAGTGTTTAAGTAAAAAAAATTGTGCGCAAATCGGTTGTGTTGTGCGCAATTCGGTTGTGCGCTAATCGGTTGTGCGCAAATCGGTTGTGCGCAAGTTGGTGTGCCCGCGATCCATGTGCGCAAATCGGTTGTGCGCAAGTTGGTAGTTCCCCTGCGAAAGTATTTGGCGTGGGGGATTGTTATGGTATTGTAAGAAGATTAAGCTATATATTATCATAATTATTCTATTTAAGGTGAGGAAAGAAGCGGACGGCCAAGTGTCTGTCACTCTTCACAATCTGTCCAATGGACGCCCCGAGCCAATCCTTCCCAACCTATCGAACAGTTTTGCCGATTTTTATTCAAATAAAGTGGGCGTGCCCGTTTCTGCAGAAAGTCCTTTGCTGGGAGTTCCACTGCAGTTCCAGATTGCTCAGCCGTTCTCTGCCATTCCTCTTGGTAAGTTGATAGGCACTTCTACACATACATGTAACAGGTCATCCGCCGATGGGGGGAGGGGGTTGGGGGTGGGTCTGGCGCCGGCCGGGGGCGGGGGTCTGAGCCAAAATTTTGGGAGGGGGGTAGGGCACTAAAAAACGCTCAAATATCGATAAAATCTCAATTTTTGGGCCAAAAATCGCTAATTTGGGCTGAAATACAGCTAAAAAGTGCTGTTTTGCAGGCGATTTTGGCAATTTTTGTGTCTGAAATTGCAAAAATTTGCTCAAAAATTCATTTGATGGAAAAATCGGAGGGGGGAGTCGGCGAAATCGTCTCGGGGGGGGGGGCTGGCCTAAGTCCGGTGGGGGGGCAGACCCCCCAGACCCCCCTGTTACTTGTATGCTTCTACACATCTGTCATCAATCAGTACAGTCATGTCTAGTTCACCCTAGGTAACTACCGGAACCAAATTTTTCGGTCCGATCGGAATCGGAATTTACATTGAAAAAAATGTTTGCGCCTCTGCGTTGTGTCGTATGTTGGCGGTACTGGGTCTATTTTAGCCCATGATTCGACAGTTTTTGCTCCGGTACCGCCGTTCTTCCCCTTCCAGCAGCGCTTTCCAGCTCCCCCGCCGTTGTTGGCTCCAGTTTCGCAGCATCTAATGCCAGCTGGCTACGTGGAGCGGCTAAGAAGTCCCGCTTACTTCGTGCAACGAATCTCGGCGATCCTGAAAGTGACCGCGCCTAGAAGTACGCAGTTCTTACTGGTTTTTTTTATTGTTCAATGAAGATAGAGAACGGCTGGGGAGGTAACTTGGCTTTCTGGCTAGGCGGGTACATGTATGGTTATAATTTAGAGTTTGTTTGTTTGTTTATATTCCACTGTCCTTTCGCATAGTTCAGGACACCCCGCTATTTTATTGCAATCTGCCACTTTGCGCCGTTTATGGTACTGGCGCCATGTGGTACCGGTACCTAGGCTTAGCTTAAGCTTAATTCGCTTTCCCCTAGGTCGGGGCGTTGCGGAGCCTCAATGAGTGCAGAGCCCGCTTCCACTGCTGTCCGTTTTCAGGGTTTGCGCGTATCTCTTGCAGATCATCTTGGATTGTATCTTTCCAGCGGGTTTTTGGGCGCCCAAGTGGTCTTTTCCAGCCAAGCTCTCGCCACTGGTGTTCATATAGCAGTCTAGGGGTTGCGTCTGGGGGCATGCGTTTCAGGTGTCCATACCATCTTAGTCTGCTTATCTGGGCCAATTTGGATGCGTATGGCTGCTTGGTTCGCCTCCGAATCTCTTCATTCCTTACAAAGTCAAACCATTGCACTTGCTCGATTCGTCTCAGCGCCTGATTGTCAAACAAACACGTCTAGTTTCTGTGCGTCTCTTTTAGTCAGTGCCCAGGTTTCAGCGCCATACAGTAATGAGGAAGCTATTACCGCTTGGTAAATCTGCATCTTGGTTATTCGCGAAATGTCTCGTCTTGCCTAGGCTAGTGGCACCATATATGGTAACCCACCCTACCTTCGCATTGGTATCGGTACCGGTTATCATATATGGTGCCACTCTGTTCAGGTTTCGTACCATATGGTGGTGGTACCATATGCACCATATGGTGCCACACAGTCGCCGAACGTGACGTGTCGTAGGTATCGATACCATATATGGTGTCGGTACAATAAACGGCGTTAAGTGCCTGACTGTGTATAGCGATGGGTGCCGGTACCATATGGCACGAAATGTAAACGTAGTGGTACAGTATATGGTACCGGTTTGTTCCGGTTTCCTCCGTTCCGGTTTCCTCCGTTCCGGTTTCCTCCATTCCGGTTTCCTCCATTCCGGTTTCCTCCGTTCCGGTTTCCTCCATTAATTTTCCGGTTTCCTCCGTTTTGAAATTTTACTGTTTTGGTGCATATCTATTTGAGAAATTGAATTTTGAAGGTACTAACTATAAAACTAAACAATAATAAACTGTATTAACGCAAGACTGGGTTTTTTTCCAGAAATTGCAGCAGTTATGCGGCACTTTGTCGCTTTCGCTTGTTTGTTGGCCTCTTGGTTGAATAATTGACAACGATTAAACAGCGATTGGCTGCGGCTGCCTTGAGGTCAGGCTCAGACAAAGCGTAGGCTACACTGCACTAATCTGTTAGCAGCCAGAGCACCTGTGTGAACTGTGTGTTGAGCTGCCTGTTCACATTCTCGTAGACTTTATTTCGACGCTCCTCTAGGTTTCCGGCGGTGAACAGCGCGCGGCCATGACATGCTTTGCTCGTCGATCATCTTGCTGAGGGATCGGTAGAAGTTTGGTAGGCACTGCCTAGTCAGCTTAGTTTTCTCTCAACTCATTTTCTCAAAAAACAACAGCAGTCTTTTGGCGAGTGTCTAATCGTTGTCAATTATTCAACTAAGAGGGCAATAAACTAGCGAAATGTAACATAGCTGACTGCCAACCCTCTATGTTCTTGTTAGTTCTTCCCAAAGTGCACAATGCGACCCCGTCAGATATGTGGACATCCGGCTTAACTATCCTTTGTTTTGATAGGTCACCTTGCCTTAATGTGGGTTCACATAGGCGTCGGCACCGCGGCAACTCGGGAAATGGACCCCAATTTGAGTAGACACATAAGCATGCAGCAGTTCACATAGTCTGTAGTGCGTCTGGAGCCGTTCCAGACGGCTAAAGACTTGCCGATGATTTGGCCAAATCCCAAATCGCCAAGACGCGATTTACAATCTTTTATGGCCGACAAGGGTTCCTGACCAATTAAACAGTGCGCTGAGTATGCGGCACCTTTACTAGTGTCAATGTCGGCCTGAGGGCATCGGCGGCCAATCGCCATTTAATCGTCGTCAATTATGCAACTGAGGGCAACAAACAAGTGAAAGCGACAAACTGCCGCATAACTGCTGAAATTTCTAAAAGAAACCCAACGTTAATACAGTTAATTATTATTCAAATCTTGTGTTAATACAGTTTATTATTATTTAATTTTATAGTTAGTGCCTTCAAAATAGAATTTCTGAAATAGATATGCACCAAAAAAGTAAAATTTCAAAACGGAGGAAACCGGAAAATTAACGGAGGAAACCGGAACGGAGGAAACCGGAATGGAGGAAAACGGAATGGAGGAAACCGGAACGGAGGAAACCGGAACACGCCTATGGTACCGGTATAGGTACCATGGTGCCAGTATCATAAACAGGGTTAAGTGCCTGACTGTATTAGAGTCTTTTAATGTATTGTCCTGCCTGCAAACATCCCTCCCCTTTGCTGTCATGAGGTGCTTCTGTAGCTCCGGTTCGGTTCCCATTTACCTACTGGTCATCACCGGCTTTCGGTGGTCTGGATTGGACTTTATGTCGCCTGCTTCCAGTCGCTTCGACCGGTTTCGAACGCAAAAACAATCGCTCTCGCAGATGCCGGGGCCGCCGTGACAGACAGGGAAAGCGTAAAAGTAGAGTACGCGACAACATAGTAGAGTGAAAAGTGTGGTTGTAGAGTTTAACGAAGCCAGCTTATACGAGACGTTCACAGAGCTGTTCGGTCTGTGTCCTAATCCAGAGGCAGTGTTTGGTGTGTCCTGGAAAAAACTGTTCTCCGACCATCTGTCCGATACCTGCTCCTTCTCTTCCGAACCTGACGGATCGTGGTTGGTGTTTTGGTCGGGAAAAGTGAGTGCTTCTATGTTCTCCGGATTAGGCTTTTCTCTTTGTCTGTCTGTACTCTAGGCAGTATTGTTTGTGTTCGTCTGAGGGGTTGGGGTCAGTTCGCCGCGACCGGTTCGCCGCGCCCGGTTTGCCGCGGCCGTTTTGCCGCGAGCCAGTTCGCCGCAGGGTTATTCCGCCGCGGACCGGTTCGCCGCAGATAATAATTTTAAATTCGGTTTAGCAAGCGTACTTGTACTGTCGTACCTTAGTATGTGAAGTAAATGTGGCGTATTACGAAGTCCGGCCAAAACTTATTATAAGGCTCTGCAATATTACCTGCGTTTGAACTTGGGCGAGGGGGTTGGCTACAGAATGCCGAATTGAAAGTGCCAAAAGGTAACGAAATGCCTAAATGTACAAAATCTTTCAGTTACTTCAGTTGTTTTCAACGATTAAGTTTCGGTTATTTCAGCCGTTTTCGATGACAACGCTTTCATAAGACCATCGCAAAGGATTTCCCGATTCGACGCTCCACGCTCTAGATGTGGCCCTCTGAAAATCGGTGTGCTCATCTATGGGACCGAAATTTCAAAATCGAATTTCTAGTGCATTAATCAGAGTCTTTATTTAAAAATTTTTCCACACCAAACACAAAACCCTTTGGGCCTCCTCCTAGCTCATCTGAAACCCCCTTAACCGTTCTTTTTATTTCAGAATATTGTGGCGCTGTCAGTTCCCTACAATTTGGTATAAAACAAATTCCAATTTTTTTTAGTTTTTTATCTTTATAGCTATATTTCACCACATTTGCTCCACCGCTCAGCCATTGTGTTTCATAATATAAACAGTGCATATCAGACAGACCCAATGCGCACTCATTTTAGCCCAAATTTTGTCTTTCGGCATTTTGAACATTCAGCATTTCGTACCTATTCGGCATATATAATTTCGACATTTTGACTTTTGGACTTATGATCCATAAATATATAAATAGTACATTCGTCTACATGCTGCACATACCACATTAACTTAACATACTAAGCTGCCACAATGCATGTACGCGGGGGGACCTTACGGCCCTACGCTCAGACCCATGCGCTCCATTGCGCAAAATGCATGAACGCTTGGTAAACCGAATATAAAAATTATTACCTGCGGCGAACCGGTCCGCGGCGGAATAACCCTGCGGCGAACCGGCTCGCGGCAAACCGGCCGCGGCAAACTGGGCGCGGCGAACCGGTCGCGGCGAACTGGGCGTCTCCCTCGTCTGAGAGACTGTCTCAGCAGCAGCAGATAAAGAACAATAATACGGCGACGCATTGCGAACACAATTTTGCTGCTTGGTTCCTTTGAAAGGACAAAGCTCGAATGATTTGTTATTTCTGATTTAAAGTGCGAACTGGTATTGAGCATACACAGGTCCGGTCCGGGCCGGCCTGAGGAGAGAAGGTAGGGCCTTTCCGTCAGGAGGGAGGGTCTAAGGGGTCCAAAATTTCGAAATTTCCAAAACGCCTGTAAATGCGTTTTTAGCACGTTTTTCAGTGAGGAGGCAAAAGTCGCTATTTTAAGCCACCTAGTCGCGTTCTAGAGCTAGAAACAATCAAAAAAGTGACGGAAAGGGCTTGCAAAAACGCAATTTTCTCGTATGTATCAGCCAGGGCTGTTGGGTCGCTTTTTTCCTCGTGTTTTGTTTTTTCTACAGACTCGGAAAAAACTGAAATGCGGAAAACTCAAGCAAGTTTATAAAGGAATTGAGCGCAATAACTGGATAAATTCGCTTCAAATACTTTGAATTGACGTTAATAGAAGGTTTTAATTAGAGTGCGAACTGGTATTAGGTATTTGGTGTATTGGGCTGTTTTCCAGGTATTAGGTGTTGGGGTTTTTACCCCCCAATACCCAATACTAAATTGGACAATTAAAAATAGAGAAAAACAGATGTTGACCTGAAAAATTGATCTGAGAAAATCGAAAAATTTGATCGATGATTCGGTTTAGTAAGCTGTTTTCGCATTAAGGAGCCGTCCATAAACGACGTCGTTCCAAAATCCCAACTTTTCGAAGCCCCTCCCCCCAAAATCACCTTGCGTCGTTTCTAGGTGACCCCTCCCCCTAAGACGACGTCGTTTTCGGTATACCCCCCCCCCCCGATAAAAGTGCAGTACATACAGAACTGTCATGTTTTCTTAGCATTACTGCGCAATCAATAGAATAAATCCCTACAACCACTCTGGGAAGCTTTTCTGCGTTGTAGAATTGCATTGCTTTGACAGAATGTACTTAAATTGAAAATAATGCAATCAAAGTTCCCAAAAATTCCGAAAAAAGCGACGCCTTTTTTGCTAACCCCTCCCTCTCTGGAATGTCGTCGTTTATGGCCGGCCTAATCAACTAAACGTTAGTAGAATTTCCTAGTGTACGCTTTTCTAAGCGCTACACCAGTAATTAATTTCTCTTTTCTTAACTAAAATAAAAATGGTGACATAATGTTACCATAATGTACTAGCACCGTACCCATGGCTATTGCGGTGGTGCACACAATTTCCGGCCGAGTTAGGAAAAAATCGCCGGAAGTAACAAACACGACTGAATTACGAAATATTAAGTACCAAAACTGTTAATTTCTGCTAATTTTACGCCTAAAACGGCTTCTAAATGCTTTCTGAAAGGCTAATTTTAAAACTTTTCTCGCCCTGCTTGAGCAGCGGCCCAACCAGCCTCTTAAAAATTTTAATTGCAGTTCCAAAAATCTTGTTTACACAGCTAGAATTTACCTGTCCACTGAAATGAAATTTTTGGTCCAGCTACACAAGTATTGGGGTATTGGGGGTCGCAGGTATTGGTATTGGGTTTTTTTAGGTATTGTTCGCACTCTAGTTTTAAAGCATAAGTATTTGTTTGGTAAAACTAAGCTGTTTCTGCTAAAATATACCGGTACCATTTTCTTTTCAGGCAACGTTTATTATTTCATTTTTGGTGTTTTATAATCAAATTGCTGCTCTAAAACATAAAGCTTTGTGCATTTGGTAATAAAACTAACGCTATTTGGTTTAATTCTGCAATAAAAAACGCGGTTGTCAAAATTTTTTTCTGTCATCTCGGCAAATAGCTTTGGGAGAAAAACTGAAAAAAAAAACAGTTTGTGTTTGTTTCAGAAAACAATCACCAATAGAAATTCGGTTATCAAAAGCTTTCTTGAGTAGATTTTTAGCTAAAAATTAGTCATTCTCCTGAGCTAGTTTTTTTACTGGAGCTGCTGTTAGTACTTGTATTTTTGGTTCGGCAAGTGGTCTCTAAACTGGCTTGGGGTGTAGGGGTTAATGTGAGCAGCTGGGAGTAACCCCCAAAACTTGTATTGTTTTGAGTGTTGTGGCATGTTTTCTAGGTATTCGGTTTGTAAGGCGTTTTGCGGCAGTCAACTAAAAGTCAACCGAGTTATTGTTCAACTAGTACATACGTAGACAGCGCATACGGTAGCAGATGTGTTCTTGATTATAGCAGGGAACGGCCGAAAACAACGATGAATCGAGCTCAGTGTCAGTAGAAGGTTGGGCAGATGGACACAATCGGAGTGTGAGAAGTGACTGGAGTGCTGAAACCTGTTGCAGGTACGTTGCTTTCTGCTCTTAACAACTGTTTTCTGTAGCCTAACGGAACAGAAATCTGTAGTTTTTAGGTATGTGCGAGACGCGAGTACGCAGACAAATCTTCCAGTTTCCCAGTTTTCCATGCAATTTGACAAGCAGCTGTTGTTAGACGAGCTTAGAGCCCGGTGCGAACAAGTAAGAAAATTCGCATTTACTATCAGTCGAAGAAACATACGTAGTTGTTGTTGTTGTTGTAAGTATTTGTCCTTTCGGACTAGGAGTAGCCAACTGCTATAGACCAGGAAGAGACACAAGGTCCGGCAGCCTCCTTAACAACAACCCTCCCCTTTTGCTGTCGGTGTGTGCAAGACAGCTAAGGTTTGGTCCCCATTTATCTACTTGCCATTGCTGACTTTCTACGGCCTGGGTTGGGCTTTGTGTCCACTACTTCCCATCGCCTCGACAGGTTTCGAACCCACAAACACACCGCTTCCACCGGTGCCGGAGCCGCCGTGACACACGGGATAGCGTAAACTACTCATGGCCAAGACGCGGCGACTAATATTGCTAGGTTCAAGCTGAGGGAAAGAGCTGGGTTCGCGCTAGAGCTGATCATTATTGAAAGGCCCTTATCGTTTATTGTTGTTGCAGATTTTTGCTGATTACCCAAAGGGAATAGCAGTAAACGACTTTGAGCGGGTCTATAAGGCAAGTTTTCCTATTAGTCAGGTTGACAATGTGTGCTAGCTAACTTGCTTTAACGTTCTAAGGTAGAAACACGAATTTGCTCAGTTAAGCCACTGACTGATCGACCGACCGATCGACCAACCGACTGACTGACTGACTGACTGACTGACCGACCGACCGAGTGACTGACTGACTGACTGACCAACCAACCGACTGACCGGCTGACCGAGTGGCTGACTGACTGACCAACCAACTGACTGACCGACCGAGTGACTGACTGACTGACCAACCGACTGACTGACCGACCGAGTGACTGACTGACTGACCAACCGACCGACTGACTGACCGACCGAGTGACTGACTGACTGACCAACCGACTGACTGACCGAGTGACTGACTGACTGACTGACTGACTGACTGACTGACTGACTGACTGACTGACTGACTGACTGACTGACTGACTGACTGACTGACTGACTGACCAACCGACTGACTGACCGAGTGACTGACTGACTGACCAACCGACTGACTGACCGAGTGACTGACTGACTGACCAACCGACTGACTGACCGAGTGACTGACTGACTGACCAACCGACTGACTGACCGACCGAGTGACTGACTGACTGACCAACCGACTGACTGACCGACCGAGTGACTGACTGACTGACCAACCGACCGACTGACTGACCGACCGAGTGACTGACTGACTGACCAACCGACTGACTGATTGACCGAGTGACTGACTGACTGACCAACCGACCGAGTGACTGACCGACCGACCGAGTGACTGAGTGACTGACCAACCGACTGACCGAGTGACTGACTGACTGACTGACTGACCAACCGACTGACTGACCGACCGATGGAGTGACTGACTGACTGACCAACCAACTGACTGACCGACCGAGTGACTGACTGACTGACTGACCGACCGACCAACTGACTGATCGAGTGACTGACCAACCGACTGACCGAGTGACTGACTGACCGACCGACAACTGACTGACCGAGTGACTGAGTGACTGACCAACCGACTGACCGACTGACCGAGTGACTGACTGACTGACTGACCAACCGACTGACTGACCGACCGATGGAGTGACTGACTGACTGACCAACCAACTGACTGACCGACCGAGTGACTGACTGACTGACTGACCGACCAACTGACTGATCGAGTGACTGAGTGACTGACCAACCGACTGACTGAGTGACTGACTGACCGACCAACTGACTGACTGACCGAACAAACTGACTGACTGACCGACCAACTGACTGACTGACCGACCAACTGACTGACTGACTGGACTGACCGACCAACTGACTGACTGACTGATTGACTGACCGACCGACCCTGTTTATGCAGGAAACTATAAGGCGGGCATATAAGACATGGAAGCCATTTTAGGAACAGACGGGTAATGAGTTGCCGTTGTCAGAGTTAGGTTTGAGTACGGTGTCTGAATTGGCCACGATCGCCCACCCAGTAGTGCGACTGTCCCATCGGAAGGACGTTGGCCATCGTCCGTTGTTTGTGGCTGCCAGTTCGATGGACAGTGTCCAAGTGCCGTGCGACTTACAGAAAGGACTCCATTGTCTAATCTACTTCGTGCTTTTCTGGTACCCCACCGGACTGCAAGAAGAGCAGCTCAGAAAAATTCTTCTGGTGCGTTTTTCCGGTTAGAGTCTGTAGCAGATATTCATTTCCGGCATCGGGCGTGTAACTGTAGCCTGTGTAACTGCTATTATCAAGCTCAAACAATACTTCTTATTAGAGTGCAATCATGCATAGGTCCTGGGCGGAGGGGGATTTCGCCCAAGGAGGGGTAAAGTTTAAAAAGCTCCAAACGCCTGGAAATGCATCCAATCGCGAAAATGAGATGACTGTAGATTTCGATTCTAGAGTCTTTGGGGAGTCCAATGATGCTTTTACTACGTTTCCTGATCACACCGTTCCGGCCGGTCAAAGTTTGCAAAAATTGCGAAAAATGGCGTTTTTTTATCAGTTTCACAACGAAGAGACGGACGTGCGTTGGTTTAGTTGCACCTTCTTGGGCGGGGTATTGATGACCGCTGGAATCGATTCTGACACTTTCCCACCCTGAAAACTTGACCTTGACACCGTACTCCGATTACCAAAATGAATGGTCCAACTGTGTTACATGTGATAGAGCAGTTCAATACCATTCTAAGCATCCGCAATCAATTTTAGTATTCGTGAACGTCTGCAATCACAGGACTGCTATTCCTTTCATGAAAATTTGGAAAATTTCTCTTTTCAGTACAACAAACCGATTTTTGGAGCCGCACCACCCCTTATTGGAAGCTCAATTACGGTATCAGATCAGAGTCAAATTTTCACGGTCGGGAAGCGTCAGAATCGATCGCAGCGGTCATGAATACCGCGCCCAAGAAGTTCAGCTAAATCCACCAAACTTCCTAAGTTTCCCTCTATTGGCTGTGAAATTTTCAAAAAACGCGATTTTTGCAAACTTTGACCGGTCATACTGTATCTCCCGAACGGTGTGACCTGAAAACGTAATAAAAGCATCTTTGCACTCCAAAGACTCTAGAATCGAAATCTACAGTCATCTCATTTGCATCGCGATTATTGGGTAAAAAGCTCATTTTTTTCCATCGCACAAATTTGTGTTCAGAGTAAACGTAGCGCAGATTAAGATTTACTCCAGACCGGAGCTCGACATTGTCTACCACTTTGGTCACGAGGCTCCAGTCGTTCCGACGGCCCGTAAAGAGTTATTGCCAGTTCGCACTCTATTTTTGTCTAAGATACAGACAAATCGCTGTTCCAGGAGCACTTCGGCGTGTCGCTGTCTCAGGACGAAATCTCAGACATGGTGCTGGACATGGTGCAACATTTGGACGTTCGCCACTTAGGTGGAGGTGCGAGTTGTCTTTGAACTGACCCATAAGCAGTTACAAATTCTTGAAAAACCACATAATTCATTCTGTTTTGTTAGGGGCTTTGCTTTAGTATAAATATAGCAACTGTGACAGTACTCCCCGAAGACTGTAATTGCACTGTTGCAGGAGTTCTGTTAATCTTTCTGCGATGCTACGCAGACCAAGCGAAGGAAGCTTATTATTCTTGAATGGTGCTCGGAAGAAGCTCTACTTACCTTTGGCACTTCTGATGAATTGTTATATTATTATTATTTGATTAAGCTGAAACGTCTCTGGTTATCTCTCTCTATTTCTTTGCACTTGTCCGACTAAAATGTCCATTAGTGTCTTCTGTTCTCTATTACTTGAAGCGTTGCCCTATCGCAAAGTGAATACTGGTACCACCCAACCCAGTCACGCGAAGAGATCTATGCTTAGATTTCTTATGCGTTCTTGTAGTCCTGCTGTTTATAATTAGGGAACGACCGGAACCTGATTTTTGGGTTCGATCGGAATCGGATCTCAAGCACAGTTTCGAATCGGAATTCGGAACTTTTTCCAAGATCGGCTTAAAATTTAGAATAGTCTGTTTTTCATCGACAGACAGTATTTTCGTATGCGTACCCTTATAATTACATCTCAAACCTGTCTCACCTCAGCTGCAGTAACATTTTGCATTAAAATGGCAACAATCAAAAGCTGTAATTGAAAGCACACAAGTTTAATTGCAAAACAACAATTTTTCAACGTTCTCTAGCTTATGTGGCTTCTGTCCAAATATAAACTTAGTGAGACGAGACCACTGCCCAAACAGGCGAGAAATTTTTTGAAAAATTAGCCTTTTCAAAAACAGCTAAAAGTTGTTCTGGGCATAAAAGGACAGAAATTTTGTTGTTTCGGTACTTTGAAAAGGTCTGGTTTGGCTTTACAGAAACGCATCTAAAAGACATTCTAAGATAAAATTACCAGTACAGTTGTATAAACGCATAAAGCTCCAGAACGCCTGGATATGCGTTATTGGAATGTTTTCTTTAATAATAAGGCAAAATCGCAATTTTGTGCTGCTAAATAGCATTTAAGAGCTAAAAACAAGCATAAAGTGACAAAAACCTGAGTGGATCGCTGTTTTTATAATTTCTAGCCTTTCAGATGCGTAATTAGCAACTAAACTTTCCACCTAACCACAAAGCCATGCACTAGTACGCAAGAAATGGTGTTCGGTTTCTTAAAAATTTGACAAACGTTGCGATAATTTCCGAGGCCTCTGACTTCGAATCGGAATCGGGATTCCGGCCGGTCCCTATTTATAATCTTATATCTTTACAGCCTTGCTGAACAGTTACGTTTGGTTAAGCCGGGACTGAAATGGGTTCCGTTTCAAAAGAAGAGGTAAAGTTTTGAGACTTGTTGATAGCGATAACTTTTGCAGTTCGTGTTGTGTTTTGAATTTGCTTTGATGGTTTCTGAAAACGTCTCAGCTGCGCACAATCTTGGTATCTTGTGTAAGAGTCTTATTTTCTAGATGAAAGCACGATTGTTGGAGGTAATCAGAGATCAAGGCAAACCGATATCGGTGCACCAATTGAACTGCGCTTATCAGGAGAGGTTTCACCCTAAGCCTAACGAGTTTGGGGTAAGTAAGGAAATTTTCATTCTCTCACTTGATTGAGAACCGTTACCAAACACTGACCCAGCTTTTTGATCAGGGACTGGAAAAATTTTGGACAGTCATTGCTTGCTGGGTAATAAATGACCTAACTACCTGAAAAAAATTTGAATAAACGAGCTTTCAGTTTTGCCTTTCTGAATTTGGAAGCTAATATTGAATGGACAACTTTAATTTTAAAGTGAAATTTTCACTAACTGATTCAGCCGACCTTTTTCTTTGACAAAGTAATGTATTTTTTTACTAAATTCTGTTTTCATAATAGATTATCTAATAATTTGGCACAGATTTGAACCTTCTGTACAGGATGGCTGAAACATTGATTTTGTTTACATGGTAAAGACATGCATAGTAGGTCGGTCGCGAGGGGTTTGGCCGGCGATGGGGCAACAAACCCAACGCCAACCCATGTAATGGGTCAAGACGCAATTTCCGCTCGAAATACGGGGTGGGCCATTTATCAGTCGCCAATCGATTACGCTGAAATTTTAACACAAGTTCTCAGAACTGGAAATTCTCAATTCTCAGAATTCGGCTAAAGTTTCTTACTTCAACCACTAGTTATGCACTTCATGTGTCCTAAGTCAAAAAGTGAACAGGTGCAAGTGCATAACTGGTTGTTGAATTTACAGACTTGGCTAAAGTTTTGAGAGTAAAGCCTTAAAGTAAAGTAAAGTTTTGAGGATTTGATTTGAGGTCGCGGCGATTTTGGTGGCTGGGATCAGGAACAAAAGTCGGCTTCAGCTGGCTGGATCGGGTCGTTTGGGGGTCGAGCTCAATTTGCAGTGTCCAGACCCTCCGGCCCATGTATGCTCAGAGCCCCGGCCGGCGCCAGACCACTTTGGCGGATGACCTGTTACATGTATATGCAATAGATTGTATGTTTGTCTTTCAGCCAAATGTATTGGGTTGTTCACTAACAGAATTTGTCAGCGAACAAATGAGCGACGTGGTGACCGTGTCCAGCTGTGGATTGCTTGAAGTTTCTGTTGATGCAGCTGAGTTAGAAATTGTGAGTCCAGTTTTTGGAGAAGTTGTTGTAGAAGCTGATGTGATAGCTTCAGATCAAGGCAAGATTGGTGGAGATAATCACAGAGCAGACTGAGCCGATCTCTTTGAACGATTTGAAACTCGCCTATCGATCGAGATATCCCAAGTCTCAGAAACTTTATGTAATCAAATAATCAGAATTTGGCTAGTTTTTTAGTGTCAACTGAGCTTTAATGCTGGTTGCATACTCTCTTGAATGCAAAAACCTAATAATTGTGTATTATTATTGATTGAGGACAGTAATTTAGTAGGTAATTTGCGCTTCCAAACCACCGTAAAAAGCTTGTTGGGCTTTCGATCCTTCCCTTACAGTGTACATGCGTAATGAAGATGGAATTGCGGGATAGAACACAGACAGCACATTGATGAAAAATGAGGCCCGGTTCAACTCGAAAAAACTCGGAGTAACTAGATATTTTGTAAACTTGGTCACATAATCGAGGCTCGGTTTGAAAAAACCGAGTTTACTGTGCATACTGAGTTTCCGTAATTTAATCAAAAATAGCTTCTAAATTGTAAGGAAGCGGTTCTGCGAGTGTATTAAACGGTTCTTTTACTTATTTAAATATTTCTACTGCTTTCTGATTCCATCTAGCAGACGTTAAAACTGGAAATTTCATTGAAATACGTCAAATTAGACAACAGAACAATATAACTAACACAGTCAAACAAAAACAGACAAGCAAACAATGATGAATCATGACAAAATCTATTGTATTTTAAACCATATTCTTTCAGTAAGTTCACATTTAGTCAAAAACTCTTTTAAGCCATTGAACGTACACGTGAAGATATAAGTACGTACGTTCGCAGTGTGTTTTTTGCAGGTTTCATTGGGCTGTTCACTGGGACAATTTGTTCATGAGCAAATGGCAGACGTGGTGCGATTTCGTTCTGGAGGTGTTGAAGCGAGAAAGGGTGCCTACACCAAAGCCGCAGTTAATTTTTCAGGTAGCAATTTTGGCAAATTTCAAGCAAAAAGTTGCAAAAATTGATTCTACACGTTAACTAATCCCTGGGTGCGTGCCGGTCAGGGAATGTCAGGGGATTTTGGACATCATCATTCCATAAAAGTTTACATTCAGTAGGTTGTAGAAGCAGCAATCGACAGTGCTAATAATTCAGTCAATATCAATATGTTTTAGAAGTCTAAACTTTCAAAATTTTCTCGCCCTGGTTGGGCAAGACCTTCAATCTAAAGGGTCCGCCAAAAAAAACAACCCCGCAGATTTTTCGCTGTAGCAACCGCAAATCTCAACCGATTTGAATGAATCCTTTCTTAAATGAAGGATAAATAAATTCTTAAACGATTGCTGACATTTTTAATTAATGTCCTGAGATATACGCCCTCAAAGACAAAACAGTGATTTTGGCATTGAACAAAGGGATTTTTAATATTCTTGTCGATACTACACTGTAGTAGGTTAAGTTTGTGATGACGCATGCATACATGGGCCGGAAAAATCCGGAGGGGGGGTGGGGGTTGAGACCTCGGGGGGGGGGGGGGGGTCCCACCCCGAAATAAGGCCAAAAAACGCCTATTTTGCCTTAAATAAGCGAAAATTTCCTCCCTCCGGGAGGGGGGGGGTATGGCCGGCCGAGGGGGAGGGGTATACCCCCCTTACCCCCCCCGGCCCATGTATGGACGCATGTACACGTTTTATGTAAATTCAGGTGGACGGCAGTTTAGTTGAGATTCATGGTTGCAAAAGTAAAAAAATCTGCTGGGTTGTTTTTAATCACTATTGTTCATTGCCAAAATCTCTGTTTTGACTTTGCGGGCAACTATCTCAGGGACTATGCCGAGTATCTTAATGAAAGTTTCGCCAATCTTTGAAGAACGTATTTATCTTCAATTTAAAACAAGATTAATTGAGATCGGCGTTCCTTCCCCCTGGTATTTTAATTGCATTTTTAAATTGCCTAATGACTGGAATGGAAGTCAAACAAGCAGGTTTGGAAGATTTTTAGCTGCTGCTGCTGCCTCTGCCAAAGCTCCGACTGCGGGAGAGGCTGAATTACAAAGGCTTTCGGGAATGGCTGAGCGCCAGGTTTCACTGGTGGCCTGGCAGGCACAACAGAAAGGACTGATACTGCTTGGTGATGAGGACATTTGTTCATGTCAATCATTGCAACTGGTCATTTTCAACGCGCACTGCGACCACTCAGAGAGCTCGTCAGTGAAAGTGTTGAAGCAGTGTGTGTCAAAAGCAGTTGCTTACTGCTTGTTGGACTTCTCGGTTCTTGGCTCGCCGTTCACCTCCTATTCTGTCTGCGCCATTGAAACACCTGCTCGCTCTGACTGCTTGTTGTATGAACTGGACTGTACCAAGAAGGTCAGCTTTTTTCTGCCTTTTTTCTGGATTTTCGCTGCTGTCCTATCATAACGTATAGACAATCCAGGGATTTTCTCTATACTTAGCTATCAGCCGTACTCACTGTAGCTATGCGTATGCCAACCGTGGTATAAATACAGGGTGCGTCAAAAAAAACAACCCAGCAGATTTTTTGTTGTAGCAACCGCAAATCTCAACCGATTTGAAGGTATCCTGCTTTAAATGAAAGATAAATAAATTCTTGAACGATTGGTGTAGCTTTTATTGAGATGCGTTGCTTAGTTCCTGAGATAATTGCTTTAAAAATCAAAACAGAGATTTTGGCAGTGAACAACAGAGATTAAAACAACCCAGCAGATTTTTTACTGTAGCAGCCGCAAATCTCAACCGATTTCAGTGAGTCCTATTTTATATGAAAGATAAATTAATTCTTGAAAGATTGGTGAACCTTTTATTAAGATACGATGCTTAGTTCCTGAGATATTTGCACTCGAATTCAAAACAGATTTTGGCAATGAGCAAGAGCGATTTTTATTATTCTGTTGCACTTCATAATAAAACCGATTCCTACTGCTCAGGGCTAACGTAACGAGGTTTTTCTGGTGCCACACATGCTTGGTTACTTCATTTGTAAAAGTCTTGTTGCCCCTCAGCAGTAGGAATCCGTTTTGTTGTGAAGTGCAACGGAATCGCTCTTGTTCACTGCCAAAATCTCTGTTTTGAGTTTGAAGGAAAATATCTCAGGAACTAAGCATCATATCTTAATAGGGCCTTCACCAGTCTTTCAAGAATTTATTCGTCTTTCATTTAAAGCAGGATTCATTCAAATCGGTTGAGATTTGCGGTTGCTACAGCAAAAACTCTGCTGGGTTGTTTTTTTGACACACCCTGTATATTATGGATATTATCCTTTGTCATGTATACAGACATGGGCAAAGGGGGGGCTGAGGGGGGGTTGGCCCCCCCCTCAGCCTCTGACCTACCCCCCCTCAGCCGGCCGCTACCCCCCCTCAGGAATTTTTTGGAAGAAGTTTGTATAGAAAATTATGATAAAAATATACCTAGATTAGGTGTAAATGAGCTCAGAATAGCTTATTTTAGCTTATTTGAATGAAAAAACAAGCCAAAAAACCTTGATTTTAGCAAAAAATCGGACTTTTTGGCTTACCACCCCCTCAGCCCCCCCTCAGGAGCTCCTACCCCCCCTCAGGAATTGAAAATTCTACCCCCCCTCAGCCGAAATGCTAGCCCATGTCTGCATGTATATATCATTGATTATCCTCTGCTGACTAAATTCTACGCGTGTAGTGCATGTCAAAAAAGAGCCCAACCAAGGCCGTCGAAAGCCGGTGATGGCTGGAGGTACGTTAATGGGAACCGAACCGGCGCTGCCTAAGCAGCTAATGGCAGGAATGGGGAATGGGTTTGTAGGCAGGGATACCCCATTGAAGGGCTCTTAAAATAGCGAGGGGTGTCTTGAGCTGTCCTAAAGGACGGTGGTATTCAAAAACAAACAAAAGCATAAATGTAACAGGTCATTTCCAGAAATTGGAGAGGGTTGGGTGGTCTGGCGCCAGCCTGAGGTCTGACCCCAAATTCTAGGGAGGGGTTGAGCGTTCAAAAACGCTCAAAAATCGCAAATTTTCGGCTAAAAATCGTCGAAAATCGCTAATTTAGGCTAAAATACAGCTATAAAGTGCTGTTTTATAGGCGGTTTTGGCAATTTTTGTCTCTGAAATTGTGAAAAATCGTCTTGGGGGGGTCCCATCCGGGGGGTCTGGCCCTGTTGGATTGGGGCAGATCCCACGGATAGGGTCCGACCGGATATCCGAATAGGGCCCGACCGGATATCCGGATCCGGCCGGATATGGCCATATCCGGTACCGGATCCGGATATTACCTGCCGGATATGCCGGATATCAGTCACAGATGAGAAAACGTGATTTTTTGCGTATTTTGAACATAAATATTGCATTCGACCGAATGCTTGTTAGAAATTTCTTGGGGCGATTGTAATCCATGACCCCAGTAGTGCGTATAACCCTGATTTCTGTGCAAAGGATAACACCCTCATTTTTGACAATGCTAATTTTTCACCTTGACTGAAAGTAAAAATCCGCCAGTTTTTAACCGGTTTTGTGAAAAAGCTGAGCTCTTCAGGTTCTTAAGTCCATGTAAAGATTGGCTAACTTCCAAAATTTGGCAAAGATCCGATGAAGGGTTCTTGAAATATTTACGTTAAAAATTGACATCTGAAAATTCGGGTCAGTTCATTTCGGAAGGGGATAACTCCAAGCTACAGAAGGCGAGCAGGCTAGGACTTGGCCAAAACAAACTCAACAAAAATAATAATACTAATGTGATACAATGAACATCACAAAACAGCCAAGCAGACTGGATTTCTATGTTTAGGATTGTCGCCTTGTTTTTGCTAATTTTTCATTTAATTAAAAATAAAAAATCTAAAATAAAAAAACGAACTATTATTGAGGCAAGTTTATACTGTAAATCTGTTTTCAGATGAAGAATTTACAGAGATCAAAGCGTCTCTTTTCAGTTGCAGAATGGAGATGAATGGCTTGAGACTCTAAACTCAACTCGCAAAGAATGGAAATCTCAACTGAGATTTTTCAAATTCATAGTTTTTTAGTTTGTAAAACTAGGACAGGTCTACCAAAAGGTCGGCTAAGTATACCACATTAAAGAGAACAAATTTGAACATGCAAACAATAATTTAGCCAAAAGTCTGTGATGTCAACTAATCAATCGGTGCGCGGTTGTGAGTTAAAGTTGACACCGGCTATTATTTGATCTCGCCATGGGTGAGGCGGCAATAAGGTAATTAAGTAGCAACAGTTTATCGCCACATAATAGGGAGGCGAACAAATAACTAATCACGCACAAACTGACTACACGAGTCGCACGGCAGGAGGCAGCGAGAGAGAGTTTAAGAATGGATTTGGCTGCCGTGCGCTCGCTTGCAGTTACAGCAAGGCAAGCAGAAGGGGCGGCGCATTATGCAAATATGTGCCGGACGCATCAACCACCCTCTTCTTTAAAAGTGTGGTGTCTTCAGTACACCCAGTCTCCATAGCGGTCCACACCCTTGCGCTGACGCTGAGGATATCGGCGCTGTGCTGGCTCTTGTTGGGCAGCCATTGGAACTGCACTGGACTCCACAACATATGGCTCCTTGGCCCGAGGCATCTCTGGCACTCTCTGCATGTTGCGTGCATTCCACAACTGGCCATCTGACAAACGATAGTTGAATTGGCCCAACATCTTGGAGACAGTCAGAATCTTGCGCGACCAGGGACTTTGACCCTTCGGTGTGTGGCTGCGTTTGACACGCACACGCTGACCAACTTGATAACGTTGAAGCCACGGTGGTGCTCGCAAATCAGTCCTTTCAGACCGATTGCAGCTCTCAGCAAGATCTGAATTCTGGTTCAGCTTGTTTCGCTTAGCTTTGCCATTTCCGTTCTGCTTCATCTTGTTCTGCTTCGCTTCCCCATTCCCCTTACTGCTGCCAGTTTGACAACAGTAGCTCTCAGCACTATCTCCTTCCACCCCCTTTTCTTCAGGTCGATGTTGTGTGCACAACTCGAATGACAGACGTGGGCGACGATTGAAAAATTTTTCAGCCGGGCTCATGGTTTCACCATCTCTAGCAGTTGCTCGGAAATGTGCCAGAGTCTGAGCTAGCCCTTCATCCCATGGTTGGTTGCCGAATGTCTGCACATGGTGCTTCAGATATCGATTGAACACTTCGACAAACGCATTCTGCTGGGGCGTGTAGACTGGAGTAGTCTGATGAACGATGTCCCGATCAGCCAGAAAACTGCGGAATTCTGCGCTGATGAACTGGGGTCCATTGTCCGTGATCATACGACCAGGGTTGCCGTATCTTGAGAAAATTTCCACTAGCCATCTGATGATGCGCTTGGAACTGATGTCTGTGGTAAGCAAAATCTCCGGAAATTTGGAGAAATTGTCCACGATCACGACAATGTTCTTCTTGTGTGCTGGTGCCGTCTCGAAAGGACCAGTGATGTCCATGGAGATTTCCTCCCATGGAGCCTGAGGAGTGTAGAGTGGCTGAGTAGCTGGCACTCTGCTGTGTGACTTTGCTGAGTCCAAGCATGAAGGACAAGTACGCACATACTCCTCACACTCGGTTGACATTCTCGGCCACCAGTAGGTTTCGCGAAGCTTTCTCTTGAAGCGAACAATGCCAGGGTGTCCTTCATGAGCCTTCTTCAGTAGACCTCGTCTCAGAGCGGTCGGCACGATCACTTGAGTATTGTTGCGCATCAGTAGACCAGTGCTCCTGTTGACGGTGATCTCAGCCTTCATCTTTGGATAAGGTGAGTTGCGCAACTGTGCAGGCAGCTTGCTCTGATTAGGCCAATGCTCCTCACAGTACTGCTTGACGAAGCTCAAAACAGGATCGTTACTCAGTGAACGTCGGAACGTTTTCACTGAATAGCCCTCGGCATTTAGACAGCGAACTGCATCACGATGTTCAGGTTCATTCTGGAGTCTGGACAGAACATCAGCCATGTGGTTGGTGTCACCACGCACATACTGCACTGTGTAGTCGAACACATTCAGACGATGAACCCAGCGCTCAAATTTCTGCGATTTGCGCTGGTTCGCTTGTCGATGCAGAAGTGCTTGCAGCGCTTGATGGTCTGTTCTCAACGTAAAGTGCTGTCCCAGCAAATACTTCTCCCAGTACTCGCAGAAGAACATCGCTGCATAAGCTTCCTTCTCTGTTGTGTCCCACTTCCGCTTAGTGGAATCGAGCGTGTGATGGCCAAATGCGACAGGAAATTCCTGGCCAAAGTGGACTTGCGAGAGCATCCCACCAATGCCATAACCAGATGCATCGGTAGTGACAAAGGTTGTCTTTAAGGGATCGAACATCTTCAGACGTAGCCTCTGGGGTCCACAGATGAGCTCCTTCACTTGGTCGAACGCCTTCTGAGTCTCCCGACCCCACTCGAACTTCGTGTTAGCCCGGGTGAGTGCTCGAATTGGTTCAAGCTTGTCGCACAGAGAGGGTACGAACTTGCTCAGGTAGTTCACTGCACCAAGGAAACTTTGCACATCCTTGATATTCTTGGGTGGTGCCATTTGCTGTAGAGATTCCAACTTCTTTGGATCAGGCTTGACACATCCTCTCGAAATCACGTGACCACGAAACTTGATTGACGGCTGAGCAATGAGGCATTTGCGCAGATTCAGCCGCAAATTCTTCTCGTTGAGCCTCATCAGAACTTGTCGCAAGCTCTCATCATGCTCTTGACGATTCTTGCCAAACAGCAATGTCATCGATGTACGGTTGGCAGCCTGGTACACCTTCCAATGTGTCATGCACCAGCTTCTGGAACACAGCTGCTGAGTCTTTCAGGCCCATGGGTAGCTTCTTGTACGCATAGTACCCCCATGGCGTTGCAGTAGTTGTCAGCAACTTGCTCTCTTCATCCAGGTCTACATTGAAATAACCCTTCAGCAGGTCCAGCTTACTGAACACTGCGGCCTCGCTGAGTTTGTTATACAGTAGATCTTGGATGTTTGGTAGAGGATACAGCACTGGATCGATATCCTTGTTGAGTGGGCTGAGGTCCGAAGTAATCCGTACTGACCCTGGATCATCTGCTTTCGCGACCACGACCATGCCATGTACACGATCCGAGTGCCCGACTCGTTCCCAGATTCCCTGACTTTCCATCAGTTCCACCGCTTCCTTGGCACGTTGCTCGAAACGGACTGGGATCGACCTCACTGGCTGCTTGGGGGTTTGTTCCGGTTTCCTCCGTTCCGGTTTCCTCCGTTCCGGTTTCCTCCATTCCGGTTTCCTCCGTTCCGGTTTCCTCCATTAATTTTCCGGTTTCCTCCGTTTTGAAATTTTACTGTTTTGGTGCATATCTATTTCAGAAATTGAATTTTGAAGGTACTAACTATAAAATTAAACAATAATAAACTGTATTAACGCGAGACTGGGGTTTTTTTTTAGAAATTGCAGCAGCTATGCGGCACTTTGTCGCTTTCGCTTGTTTGTTGGCCTCTTGGTTGAATAATTGACAACGATTAAACAGCGATTGGCTGCGGCTGCCTTGAGGTCAGGCTCAGACAAAGCGTAGGCTACACTGCACTAATCTGTTCGCAGCCAGAGCACCTGTGTGAACTGTGTGGTGAGTGTGTTGAGCTGCCTGTTCACATGCTCGTAGACTTTATTTCGACGCTCCTGTAGGTTTCCGCGGCCATGACATGCTTTGCTCGTTGATCATCTTGCTGAGGAATCGGTAGAAGTTTGGTTGGCACTGCCTAATCAGCTTCTTCCAACCAAGAAATACTTTTCTCTCAACTCATTTTCTCAAAAAACAGCAGCAGTCTTTTGGCGAGTGTCTAATCGTTGTCAATTATTCAACTAAGAGGGCAACTAACTGCTGCATGCTTATGTGTGTACTCAAATTGGGGTCGATTTCCCGAGTTGCCGGGGTCGATTTCCCGAGTTGCCGCGCTGCCGACGCCGACCGACTATGTGAATCCACCTTTACAATCTTTTATGGCCGCCAAGGGTTCCCGACCAATTAAACAGTGCGCTGAGCATGCGGCACCTTTACTAGTATCAGTGTCGGCCTGAGGGCATCGGCGGCCAATCGCCATTTAATCGTCGTCAATTATGCAACTGAGGGCAACAAACAAGTGAAAGCGACAAAGTGCCGCATAACTGCTGAAATTTCTAAATAAAAAACCCAACGTTAATACAGTTAATTACTATTCAAATCTTGCGTTAATACAGTTTATTATTATTTAATTTTATAGTTAGTGCCTTCAAAATTGAATTCCTGAAATATGCACCAAAAAGTAAAATTTCAAAACGGAGGAAACCGGAAAATTAACGGAGGAAACCGGAACGGAGGAAACCGGAATGGAGGAAAACGGAATGGAGGAAACCGGAACGGAGGAAACCGGAACACGCCTGCTTGGGTGGCGGTTCCACGCCTGGTTTCAGTCGAATCTTGTGCTTGAACCCTGTGTAGGTTCCAATCTCTGACTTTGTCAAATTCGACATCTCCTGAAGGAGGGGTAGCAGGCCCGCTGCCTTCCAGGAAGCTAACGATTGCTCAGAATCATTAGGCTCCGACCTCATCTGTGGTCCAGTTTCTTCTGTGTGAGCGACAGCAGCACACTTCGGTGCAGAAATCCGTGTTGTATTCGAGTCGATGTCGATACACACATTGCCCAAGGCGCGCAACGCATCCATACCCAATGTATTGTTGCAATCCTGCTTGAACACATACACCGGTAGCTGTATGGTTCGCCCTCGACAGGTTAACTGTGCTCTGAACTGACCATGCACTGCGAGTGTCGAATTGTCGAAATTGGTGAGTGCAGCAGCAGGTTCTACACTTGTGCCTTGGAAGTGTCTGTCCCACTCTGCCTCGGTAATGCCAGTAACGTCTGAACCAGTGTCTACCAACATCGACAGCGGACTTTCTGGTTTGTCCCGGTCTGACTTGATAAACACCTCACACTGGAGTGTATGATGCAGACTGCGAACGCTGGACTGTCCACCTCTTCTGGATGTGACACCACGTTGTCTGATCGTTCGGTTCCTGTTCTGGCTGGATCGGCACACTTTGCTGTAGTGCCCGATTTTCCCACAAGATCGACATTTCTGTCCTCTCGCTGGACAGGATTCCGTTCTAGGCTGGTGACCACTTCTACCGCATGCTGAGCAGGTGTGAGTGTCACTTCGGCCCTTCTCTCCTCCTGCACTGGAATTCTTCACAGCTGAAGCTTTGGCCCCCTTAGCTGGAACAGTCTTCTTGTACTTGCGAGGATTCCAAGACTGAGCTGCGCTGATCTGCCCTGGATTGGAAGAAATCGTGACAGCATCTTGGCGCGCTGTTTCATCTGCCTGTGCAATCTCTAGGAATCGCGTCAAATCGACCGTTTTTTCTGCTAGGATCTTCTCTTGCGTTTCCCTACTGCTCAACCCTTTTGTGATCTGGATTGCCAGCAAGTAGTCACTCAAAGCTGCTAGTGTGATGACGCCGTTTTCGTCCAGAGGAAACGTGCATTCTTGCAAGAGCAACCGCAATTCACGAACGAAATCTGCCACAGACTCGCAGGAATGCTGAGTGCGCTGTAGAAATTCGAAATGCGCTCGCACTGGATTGATTGGACGGTGGAAGAGGTTGCGAACTGCTTTCAGAAAATCGTTGTAAGTGACATTTGGATCAGTGAATTCTTTTTGACTTGCAAATTGCGACAAAGCAGCAGGACCGAGATAAGAAAGAAGAAAATCTTTCTTATCGCCCTCAGCCAATTTACGAGCTGCATCAACGGCCGTCAAAAAAGCAGAAAAAATACGCTCCCACAATGGCCAAGCCAAACAAGGTTGTTCGCCAGGATGCGACCAATATTTGTCAGGTGGGGGTAGCTGTACTCTGTTTGTTTCTGCCATTATTGCAAAACATAAGCCAAATCGGTCGTTTGACACACAAAACTGACGGGTCTGCACTTGAACACCTGCCTTCTACCGCTACAGTTACTGCAGAAAGCCACTACTGCCAAAAAAGTAAATCAGTTTTCGTCTTTTTCTTATACAGACAAAAAAGAGTTACTGTCCTTTCCGGCGAGTCGGCGCTTGGTCGGTGCAGTCAAACTGGCAGCGGAAGCAGTGTAGCAGTGAGTCTGAATGGGTCCGTCGACTCTCGAATCAGCACTAGCGTCGCCATTAATCAATCGGTGCGCGGTTGAGAGTTAAAGTTGACATCGGCTATTATTTGATCTCGCCAAGGATGAGGCGGCAAACTGGTAATCAAGTAGCATCGATTTATCGCCACATATAGGGAGGCGAACAATACAACTAATCACGCACAATTGACTATACGAGTCGCACGGCAGGAGGCAGCGAGAGAGAGTTTAAGAATGGATTTGGCTGCCGTGCGCTCGCTTGCAGTTACAGCAAGGCAAGCAGAAGGGGCGGCGCATTATGCAAATATGTGCCGGACGCATCATCAACCATTTTGATCTAAAAATTACGAAATGAGCTGAACTTTCATGCCAAACTGTGTTTCCCCTTCTGTTTTTTTTTCAGATGAAGTCTGTATCTGTAAAATAGGTATGCCTAATAAATGCTAAAGATTGCATAAACATTCCGACCAAACTCGAAAATGCTTGGAAAGCGTCCAGTTATCAATTTCTAGCCGCGGTGATAAAATATGCAAATATGTAAAAAATATGTACATATCTCACTTTTGCATGCATATGATACGTATATGCAATATCACATGCATCGCAAAAACCCGATATTATCCAACCATAGTTTTGAACTACAATTATTAGATGTTGTTTTGAATCAACTGTTATAGAACAACGAAATGTATATATGTGGTTTATTGCATTCTAAAAAATTTTTAAGTTGATCAATGATATCCGGCATGTCCGGATCCGGCTGGATATGGGCATATCCGGATCCGGATCGGGTAGAAATTTGTATCTGGTCGGGCCCTACCGATGGACCCTCCTGCTACATGTACAAAAATAAACAAACAAACAAACAAACAAACAAATGACCAAATGAACAAACAAACAAACAAACAAATGAATGAATGAACAAATGAACAAATGAACAAACAAACGAACGAACAAATGAACAAACAAACAAACAAACAAACAAACAAACAAACAAACAAACAAACAAACAAACAAACAAACCAAACGAACGAACGAACAAACGAATGAACGAATGAGCGAATGAACAAACTACTGTTGGAAAGTCTGGAGTTAAAAGATAGGTTCAGGTTCAAGTCAAGTCCAACAACGAAATTTCAGGTTCAAGTCCAGGTTTAAGTCCATCTTCTAAAAACGTGGACAATAGGTTCAGGTTGAAGTCCACTGATATTTTCAAAAAGTGTTGAAATTTTGCACTGATTGCAATTTTTCCTAGTAATAAAAACCTGTCTATTGTCTACTGACAAACAAACAAACAAACAAACAAACAAACAAACAAACAAACAAACAAACAAACAAACAAACTCGGTTCTAAGTTGTATAGCTAACATAGCCTAGTATGGTTCTATAGTCATATTGGGCTATGTAGCCCAGTATACCTATAAGAGCTCTCATCAATATTCAAGTATTGCTACATAGCAATACTATACTAATTATGTAGCTATTCTAGGCTAAAGGGCCTAAGTGCCGAGTATAGCTATGCTTACATTTATACATAGTTTAGTATAGCTATGTACATGTACAGGGTCCACAAAAAAATCAACAAAGCAGATTTTTTGCTGTTGCAACCGCAAACCTCAACCGATTTGAATATATCCTTTTTTAAGTGAAAGATAAATAAAATCTTGAAAGATTGATGTCACGTTTATTAAGATAGCCTGCTTAGTTCCTGAGATATTTGTCCTCAAAGTCAAAACAGAGATTTTGGCAATGAACAAGAGTGATAAAGAACAAACCAACAGATTTTTTACTTTTGCAACCATGAATCTCAACCGATTTGAATGAATCCTTTTTTGAATGAAACATTGATAAATTCTTCAAAGATTGGTGCAATTTTTATTGAGATTCACAGTTTAGTTCTTGAGATATTTGTCTTCTAAGTCGAAACAGATTTTGGCAAAGAACAAGAGCGATTCCGTTGCATTTCAAAATAACGCAGATTCCCACTGCTGGGGCTAATGATACTTTAGTGTTGAAGTAAACCGAGTTTCTGTGTCACCAGTAAAGCCTACAACAGCCCTTAGCAGTAGCAGGAATCCGTTTTATTACGAATTGCAGAATAATAAAAAATCCGTCTTGTTCACTGCCAAAATCACTGTTTTAATTCTGAGAGCCAATATCTCAGGAACTAAGCAGAGTACATTAATGAAAGTTTCAGCAGTCTTTTAAGGATTTATTTATCTTTCATTTAAAAAGGATTCATTCAAATCGGTTGAGATTTGCGGTTGTTACAGCGAAAAAATCTGCTGGGTTGTATTTTTTTGGCGGACCCTGTACATATCCTTTTCTGGCTAATCTAGCACAGTATGGATACATAACCAAGGTTGGCTACGCTAGCTATGTAGGGCTAATACTAATAGCCAAGTATGGACAAAACCCCTGTACTTATAGACTGCTGCTGAATAAAACGGTGTTAACAGGTTCTCAGCTTTTAGACTAGTTATTGCTTTGCTGTAATTTCAGCTGATTAGCCTTGATCCAGGCGCCTCCCCTGAGGGACCTGAGTTCAGCAGCTTGAGGGACCAGGTAGTAGAGTTGCTGAACTCTGCACAGGAGTACGATCTACTTTATACGGGCTTCGACTCTATCTGTGCCATGGCCAAAACGGAGGATGCAGAGCTGGAGCTGGTTCTCTATGACCCAAGCGTCCCGAAGTCTATGGTGCAAGTTCTCTGTTCAGAGATAACTGCCGTTTCCTGTTTTGAGCTGGACTTACAGTCTCTTTTCGTTACAATTAAACCTATATTGGTCTGTGCCATCAGAGCTGATTACGAGAATGTTGGTAGCTGTCGGTTTCAACTGGAGTCTGTGAAACAGGTAACTTCCAAGACTGTTGGGTCGTGTTTTTCCTTGTTTTTCCCCGAGGGACTTGAAAAAACTAAAATGCAGAAAAACTCAAGCAAGTTTCTAAAAGAAATAGGCACAACAACTGGATAAATTCGCTTCAAACGCTTTGAAAGGTATCCAAACATTTTCTTGCCAAAAATCAGCTCGTTTGCCAAAAATATACCCGTACAGGGTTCGTGCGGGACCTGGAAAGTCAGGCAGTCATGGAAAAGTCAGGGAATTTGAAAATAGTCAGGGAAAAGTCAGGGAATTTGGTGTCTATTCAGGGAAAAATTTGATAGCGGCAGAAACATCTCGCCGCCAAATCGTCCTGTCAGGACTTTACACAACACCATTTTGAAGATCGGTCTTCTGACTACTACTTAACCCGAAATTTGCCCTCTGAATACCGTTTCAATGCGTTTTACAAAGCCATTTTTAAAAATTTTCTCAGATTGGTTGCAGTTTCCTGACCCTGGTTGGTTAGGGAATTTTGACTTTGGTCATGGAAAAGTCAGGGAAACGTGAGGGAATTTTGTTATACAAAAGCCGCACGAACCCTGCCGTACCATTTTTAGGCAACTTTTAATTGTATTTTTCGTGTTTTAAGAGTCAGTCTCTGATTCGATCGAGTCTGGGCATTCAGACCCAAAATTGAAAGTTTGGCGTAGAGGGCTAATACGTCTCGACAGGTTATACAACCACCGCAAAGGATTTCCCGATTCGATACTCCACGCTCGAAATATGGCGCTCTAAAAACCGGTCCGCTTAACTTTGGGACCGAAATTTCAAGATCGAATTTCTTGTTTACTAATCAGAGTTGGAACTTAAAAATTGGGGCTATTAGGTAACTTTTGGAGTACTTTAAGAATCCACGATCGAATTCCATTTGTCAGGAAAAACATTTTTTCGACTCCATTTGGGCCCTGTAACTCGTCTGGACTGGACTCCCATAGCTTTTTGGTCGTATAAACGACTATCGTATTAACGAATCGGTTAAACACGTAAGTTAACACTTCGGGACATACTGTAAAGAATGTTGGCCATAGCTAGAAAACCAAGGGCCATATTTGACGTGTGCATGTAAAATAATTAGGATCACAGCTATCTGGCCATATAATCGAGGGTTCCATGTTATCGTACGCAGTGTAAGTCCTGAAAAAGCACCTTTGCATCTGGAATAGCAGCAACGGACGGAATCGCCTAATTCGACTACCTATGCTAATTGATGATTTCTGCATCAATTTATTTATACTTTATCCGCTGCTGCAGCTTGGCCCAAAACTGATACTATTTGGTTTTGCTGCTGTTTCTGCAAATTTTGCTTAAATTTCCGGTAACGTTCCCTATGTACCTATTTGCCAAAGCCTTGGAATTTTGTCTGTCCAAGATCGGTAGACCAGGCTTGTCCAAGTTGTATGAAATTAATGCTTACATAAACTTTTTCAAATCAACATAAATCGAGAATGTGTTAAAAAGTCGAAACTTTTCTTTTTCCTTTGGGATATCTCAAACTCCTGTACCTATTGTAATCTCATGTTTTAGTGGCTGCGCTATTGTTCGAAAGAACCTTCTTTATATGGAAAGTTTGCACGCAGCGTTCAGTTGAAGCCAATGACGTCCTTCTGTGACTTTATGGACCGACTTCGCAATCTTCTTCCAATCACTTATAAACGTACGTTCGTACCTACTGAAAGATGTGCGTACAGTATATAACCCACTCGTTTCTGAAGGTCCCCGGTTCAATCCGGGGTCTCGGCACCAAATGAAAGAAGTTTACCGGTTAAAACAAACAAAGCAATGAATGTACAGACTAAACGGCTGGATTATATACACAATTCTTCATTCAAATGTTTTTGCGGAAAATTCAAAAATTTCATCTAAAATTTAAAACTTTCTAGTTAAAAGTTGAGTTTTTGAGAAAAACTGTCCAAAAAACCGGATTTTCAACACAAATTTGGTGTGCGATAATTTCGGGCTTAGTGTGTAGTTGTCTGGAGGTAGGGTGCGTAGTTGCCAAACTTGATTTCTGTTGCTTAAAAACGCATCTGGATGCCTTCTATCAGGCTCTAACAACGTTTGGTAGATTTTTATTTTCGTCCCCCTGGCCACCCCATGCACATATGCCGCCAATCTTCCTGTTTTAGGTGTAAATGAGCTCAAAATAGCTCATTTTAACCTATTTTAGCGTAAAATAAGCCTAAAAACCTTAGTTTCAGTCAAAAATCGGACTTTTTAGCTTACCGTTTTTTTTCTTTGTGTCGGCAAAAATTTGGAACGCTTTGCCCCCTGACGCCCCTTTGTTGTCTTATAAGCAGTTTGATCGTTTCTTAAACAGTAATCAGTTCCTTTCTATTGTTATTCGACTCGGTTTTAACTGTGATCTTTAACATGTATTGTTTTATGCTGGCACCTGTTTTTCGCTGCATAGTGAAGTAAGGTTTTTTTAAGAGCCACATTTTATAAAACCGAGGCGGGTCCCCTACTAACCGGCGAACATGAAGAATTCTGACCTATAGTTTTTATTTGATAAATCGATGGTCTATGATAGAAAATAACATACGAGTAATATTTTCACGCGGCTGTCACTAGTGTGCAAATTAGGGCCAAAACGTGTTTTTCCAGCCAAATTCGGTATTTCTTTTATTTCTCCCGCATGCGTTGATGGATCGGGCTGATATTTTCAGCAATAATGCTAGGTATAGTGGGTGTTGTACCCATAAAATTTGAAGAGGATCGGCCAAGGTTGAGATAGCAAATTATAATGAGATGCAAATTTTGGGGTCCTGTAAAAAATCGAATTTTGCAAAAAAAGGTATGTCGAAATTTTCGACCAAACTTTCAGTGTAGGTTGCTTAAGTGTCGCTCAAAGTAAACCCTCTTTTCCCGTTTGTGGACTTTGTCTCTGTTTCGAGAAATTAATGTTCGAATTTTCATACACACTTTGGTAGAAAAAACCGAAATTTATTTCTAGCTTTCGTTTGAGCAGACGGATCTTTTAGCGTTGAAAGACCGCGCAATGGCCGATCGATTGGTTGGTCGCCGGCCAGAAACAAACCACTGAGTCGGGTACTGTAAGAGTTTAAATGAGTGAGTCGAGCACACTGCGATTTTCTCATGTTTTTGAGTTCTGTAATGTTGTTTATCATTACTTTTGCTTCGAAATCCGAATGGAAAGTGAATGCTAAGTTTGGAGAAGGTTCAGCGCGCCTCAGCAACCATTATTCAAGAGCTGAATGTGAAACGCACAGCTGGCCACCTCAAGGCTCTCTCAATTGATATGGAACCTTTTCGAAAACGCTGTACATTGGCAGATTTGGGTTTTGTTTGGCGGCTCTTCTTCAAGTATAGTCAGCTTTTGAAAAATGGTTGCCAGAGGCACGCCGAGCTTTGTATGAAACCTCCGAGTTTAGTGCAAATGTACATTACAATGGTTTATTATAAGCAGTAAAACAGGGTCCCATTCTAATTTACACTGATTAGTACACAAGAATAGAATTTTCTCAACAGCCAAAGCCGATTGCTAGTTAGTACTAACTTTGGCCTAGTGCACCTAGGGCCTACTAGGCCCAGGGCTAGTTAGAACTAGAACTAGCGCTAAGTTTCTAGTGGTATGCTCGCGTTAGTACTAATTCTAGTTCTAACTCTAGTAAGAAAAGCGTGCTGTGTAACTGTAATGCAAGCGCAATAGGTGTCCTTATCAAGTCTATCCGTGTCATCTCTTTCCTTTAACATGCCCTCTTTGCTGCAGACCACTAAAACTGCCACTATGATGTGTCTTACAGTTAGTTACTGTCGCAGCAGCATAAATCACCGGTCAAAGTCAATGATATCTATAAAATGGGCTGGCTAAGCGGTTGTCCAACTGTAGTACCCTACTCTTTCAGAATAAAACCATCCAAAAAATATACGTGTACGATGAAAGAAGTGACTGCTGAATCAAAGTAACAGTAACAGAAAGATTGACTATTAGAGGCTGTGTCATAGCTCTCCAAAGTGGGAGTCTGTGGTAGTCAATAAGCAGATCATTGTCGCCATTTTCGTGCCGGCGACGAAAGTTTATCCGCAAAACAATTGCTTGCCAATAAACCAAAAACATTGTTGGCCGATATTCACATTTTGTTCAGTTAAAAAATGCCGCAAAATCAAAACAAATCCGATAGAAAGTTGCATTAATGCTTGGATTTTTAGTGCTAAAAACATTCTAATCGATAGTTAATACTGGGTTTGGAAATAGTAAGAAACTTTTATTCTAATAATTGACTCGTCGGTCTAAATTGTATTGTATCCACACCTTGCCTCCCAAAGTTACCGAAATTCAAACTACTACTGTGCATTCTGCAGCTATACCTTCACTAAATAGATTTTGCTACAGTATCAGACAGTTAGCCACTTGCAGACAAGAATAGAAAGTATTTTATTTTCCAGCATTTATGAACATGAAATTTTTGGTCGGATGTTATTTTATTCAAAGCGGCAGAGGGGCCGTCCATAAACTACAACGTTCAAAATTTTGCACCCCCACCCCCCCTCCAACGTTCGGTGACGTTTTCGTCATGACCCCCCCATAAAAATACGACGTTTGGGAGGCAAACCCCAACCCCCCCCCCCGAAATAAAATTTTCGTTCAGAATCTGCAGCTGCTTCTGACTGCGTAAATGCAATGGTACAATAGAAAAATCTGTGCACATATTTAGTAACAGTCGGCACTACAACAAATCTTGAAAGAGCAGTACTAGGCAGCAATCCACTTGTGCATGTGGGGAAACAATGATTCATTGATATATCTTAAAAATATTTCGAGATTCATGCAGTTCTTCCTGAGTCAAGATGTGCATCGGTTCCTCAGCAGCATCAGAGGGCACCGACAAGTCTGATGAATCCAAGTCACACTCAGGTTCAATTTCTATCTCAACAGAAACTTTCGTTCGGTTGTGTAAAGCAGCTTTATGACGCCCGACAGCTTTGATCGAAGGGAAATACAGTCCACATGTCGGACAGATTCGTCTTTCAATTTTAGAAATCACGCTAACATACTGTAGCATGAGGTGATGCTGTAAAATTATAAAATGTGTCAAAAACGTTTGACTTTCTATCCCTTCTTGTTTGTTCTGCAATCGTTAAATCTTGCCAAAAATAGGCCAGAAATACGTCAACGTTTTGCCTCAACCCCCCACCCCCCTGCGACGTTAAGCAACGTTTTTCGGGGTACCCCACCCCCCTCTCTGAACGTCGTAGTTTATGGATGGCCCCAGAGTAAAAAAATCAGCTTTGGTAGCGGAAAACGAATATATAGCCAGTAAACAAGAGCTTACATAATGTTGTTTTGCAATGCGTAAGCTATCTACATATGCCAGTACTAAGCTAGAGCTGTACTCTTTGCTTGAATGTGAGGCAAAAATTGCTCATGCAAGCAACAAAAAAGAACGAACTGGGGCTGCCTAGTAAGCTCCAGAGCAGTCTAGACGATTTGGCTAGTACTAACTAGATAGTCCTAAGCACTAAAACGCCTGCATACCGGTTAGCTTAGTACTAGCCTCGATTTCTAGTTTAAGCAGAAAACCGCTTGATCTAGGCCTAGTTCTAACCGCGTGCATACGGCCTCTGGTTCACATGTTGGGCCGTAAGGTCTTGATTTTTTCTTTTAAGGGCTTTAGAATTCTGGCCCTTGCTGCTTTAGAGGAAGCAGTTTTCGGCCGTTTCTTTGACGCCTCATATGACATAACTGCTCTTTTGAGTTTTCTGTGCGTTTCTGACAAACTTGTACTAGTAGATAGTTTCAAAGACTGTTTTCCTTTCGACACTCTGATTGGGGTTTCAATTTTTGTTAAGAGGTTTAAGAGTCGAATTTCTCTGAACCAAAGCAAACTCCTAAAGTGTGAAAAGGAGTGTATGTAGCGTGTCATACAAGCTTACCCTGTCCAAGAATTAAAGAAATTCGGCTTTCATATTTCACTAGAACAATCGATTTTTAATGCACAGTAATTTCTAACCAAAAACAAGATGACTCAGTTAGCATACTGCGATTTTCTCCTTTTTGGTATGGTTTTTGCCTAAAAATAGTTTACTAGAGGCATGCTGAGTTTTCTCTAAAGTTTACGTACTCTTTCCAATCCCAATTTGAGGCAAAAGTCATGATAACAACATGATAAAACTCAAAACATGAAAAATATTGCAGTGTGGTCGACTCGCTCACTTTAAACTCTTACAGTACCCGACTCAGTGGTTTGTTTCTGGCGGGCGACCAACCAATCGATCGGCCATTGCGCGCTCTTTCAAGCGAGACCAAACGCTAAAAGATCCGTCTGCTCAAACGAAAGCTGGAAGTAAATTCCGGTTTTTTTCTACCAACGTGTGCATGAAGATTCGAACACTAATTTCTCGAAACAGAAACAAAGTCCACAAACGGGAAAAGAGGGTTACTTTGAGGGACACTTAAGCAACCTACACTGAAAGTTTGGTCGAAAATTTCAATGTACCTTTTTTGCAAAATTCGATTTTTTACCAGAACTCAAAAAATTATAATTTGCGAGCTCAACCTTGGCCGATCCTTTTCAAATTTTATCGGTACAACACCGAATTTACCTATCATTATTACTGAAGATATCAGCACGATCCGTCAACGCATGCGGGAGAAATAAAAGAAACACCGAATTTGGCAGGAAAAACACGTTCTTGGCCATAATTTGCATATTAGTGACAGTCCAGTGAAAATATTTCTCGTGTGTTATTTTCTACCATAATAGACCTATCGATTTATCAAATAAAAACTATAGGTCAGAATTTTTCATGTTCGCCGTCCTGCTCCGGTTTTATAAAATGTAGCTCTTAACAGGCCAGTAAACTTTGACTTTGACTACCATCACCTCAACCCTCAGGATACTGAAATTTACCACCCCCTCAGCCGAAATGCTAGCCCATGTCTGCACGTACATAGGTTGTGTATTTGCATTCAGCAATGACACTGGGCCATTTTCCACTGATGGTCGGTAACATCTTTGGTTTTGTCCCCGACCCGTGCCGGCTTTGGGGCGTCTCGTGGCAACAGATTGTCTCCACTCATCTGGCTGACCTCTGCACACTAATTGATGGCGAAATTTTGTTCAAAAAAAGGTACTACAGTATTGTACGTACTTACTGTTTGCATTTTTACTTAGAATGTAGAACGGTCAGGCACTTAACATGCATTTCGCCACAAAATCAGCGTAGAAGGGGCAGGTGGTTCATGTGACCGATCCAGTGTTGTGCCTAGCTCAAATTTCTAAAACTCGGTAAGTATTCAGTAAGTAAATCCAGATTTTTTTAAATTCAGTAAGTACGAGTAAGTACTGGGTTTTTCGAAGAAAACCCGGTAAGTACTCAGTAAACAATTCAGTAAACTCGGTAAAACCTTCAAAATTCAGAAATATACAATTTATCTGAAAGTGTGTATCTGATATAGCTTTTAGCTACTAGAATCCTTTTCCAGTGCTGATTGATGAGTTTAGGATAATGTAGCTTGACTTTTCAGAATTTTAATGATGTTTTGTGTTATTTCACATTATTTATTGTGCTAATTGGCATACATGGAAAGCCTTAAAATATGCACACTATACATAGTGACATGTGGCTTTAGATGAAAATCTTGGCCAAATTGGTACAATGTAGGTGAAGATTTGTTCTAATTTTCGCCATTTCCTCATCATAGTCCTCATAGTCCTGATAGTCCTACTTCTATAGGCTTCGCGCCTGATAGTCTGTTTGCAATTCTGCCGCGCAAAGAAAGCTTAGGTTATGCAACAAGCAGTGAAAATTGCAAAAAATGGGCAAAAATTGTGTGTTTTCTTCGTTAGCAGATCTACTAACGAAAGAAAAACCGTATATTTTCTTGCACATGTGCGGCGAGCTACCTATTGCAGAAGCTTTTACTCAGTAAACAATTCAGTAAATTACCGAGTACCGAATTTATCGTATTTTTTTCTAATTGAGTAATTCAAAATTGAAACTCGGTATTCAGTAAGTAAATTTAAGAAAAATTTTTACCGGTAGGTAAAAGTACTTACTTTTATTCAAAATAACTAAGTACCGAGTAACTTTTACTCAGTAAATTTACTGGGAACAACACTGGACCGATCCGGCTAAAATTTTGTGAGTATAAGCTAGACTACGAGCGATGACCTTCGGCGCATATTTGAAGAAAAACACCCCACTAGAACCGGAGCTACACCCCTCAAATTTGGCTCGTTAGCCGTTTTTGGCCAATTTTTCGACCTCTGGTGACCGAAATTCAAATGTGTAAAGCGTATTCTACTTACGCTTGTAATCTCTGAAAAGAGGGTAGTTTGAATCCAAAACCATTTCAAATTAACAGAACATGAACTACCGTATAAAAGACGCTCGAGGCCGGTCTTCGTGAAATTAAGAATAGCCGTGCTATTTTCGGCCATTCTTTTTTCGGAGTGAAAAAAATTAATCGACGAAGATCGAGAACATAAAAAATGCAAAAGAACAAGCAGAATAGGTATTTTAGGAAGGCGACGTATTACCTTAGGAATCCAATGAAGCTTAGCTGCTCCTATTACCTAACCACTCCTTTCTCTCTCCTACTCTGCACTGCTGCCGCCGCCCGAAGTGAAGAAACGAATAAAAATAATAAAAAGAAGAGTTGTTAGCCAGCTTAGCCCCTTCCAAGTACAAAATGACTTTTTTGACTGCATGTATTATGCGAATGCAATGATTCCTCCCTAAACAAGCTCATTCCTCTGATTGAATCCGATAAAAAATATTTTTCTTTTTTCTTTATTTCCCCCTCCCTCCAGCTTTAAGCGCTGCGTAAAGCGGCGTAGTTTACGTAGCATACAGTAGCTACATTGTACATAAGGAGCATATTCCGCGTTGAGACAGGAAATCCTAGTTCAAATTGTATGTCCCACCAGATGATCAAAGACAGAACGACATTCAGAGATTACAAGCTAAGCGCACATGCGCTTTACCGTTCGCGCACTTCTAAACCGACAGCATCCGCAATCGATAGCTATTTCAACATACTTTGAATCCCCTACTCAAATATTTCCGTATCATGCCTGGTTAGCGAGATATTTCCGAAATGTATCAATAATTCCCGAAATGCACCCCTCGATTTTTTGCAAATATTCGCCCATAACTCCAGCCGCAGCAGCTTGGGAAGGCTGGATCTTTCTTCACAGTTAGCTCATACCTGCCCGATTTTCGGGAACTCCCAGCCGGATTCTGAGTGGTTTCTGGAACCCTGAAACCTTATTTTGAATTGAAAAGTACAAAAATTTTGGGGCCCAAATACAAACTGACAACCAAGATCTAAGATAGGGTTTCAAGATTGTTTTCAGTCGCAAATTAGGGTTTTAGTGGGCTTTTCAATTCAAAATAGGGTTTCAATGTTCCAGAAACCCCTCAAAATACGGCTGGAGGTTCCCGAATATCGGGCTTAGGGGGCTGAACCCCACAATACGCCCCTAACTACATCTATCTGTGAGGCTGATTCAGAAAGGACAGAAACAAACTTTGTACTGTCTAGCTTTGCAAGATGAGGTGGAACAGCAAAAGCGAGCTCAAAATCACCTAAAGCATGAACTGCATAACATAACGGCCTTACAAAGACCTCATACCGTACTAATGAAGACAGCCCGCTAACAGGTCAAAGCAGATTTTGGGTGCAAATTTGCCGCGAAAGTTCAAACAGTCATATCTCTTGAAGTACTGTAAAAAGAAGCCGTTTTTCGATTTGCTAGGTAAATCTTCAGAACCGACGCAACAATTCTTCTTCTTCTTCTTCTTCTTTTATAGCGGCTCAAATCGATGTAGTCCTTTTGGAAGTTCAAAGCAGAGTGAAAGTCATAAGTACAGATTTACTTTAAATGGCCATATCTCCAGAAGAACCTTTAAGAACAAAATTGAAGTCACTTCTATTTTTTCTATTTTTCTTCAGATATGCGCCGATCGTCATCACTCGTGGTGTGGTCTAGTTTATGCTCATAAAATTTTAGCTGGGTCGGTGAGATGAACCCACTTGCCCCCTCTCTTCGACACCTAAGCTGACTTTCTCGCGAAATGCATGTTAACGCCGTTTATGGTATCGGTACCTAAGCTAGTGGCACCATATATGGTACCGGTACCTTATGTGGTACCACCACAGGCCCCGAACGTGTGGGTACCATATGCCGGCACAGTTGGTGTAGTGGTTTAGGCCGCATAGTCACTGTGCGCGTGGTCGTGCACTCATCCTCTCGGCGCGGCAAGTTTCTTGCCGGAAGGAGTTGATTGTCGTCACAGCACAAAGCTCCACCCAGGCCAGCGAAAGCTGGTGACAGCGAGTAGGTATGGGAACCGACTGGATCCGAAGCAGGACTATTAGGCGACGCCGATTAGACGATTTACCGGTACTATTAGGCGACGGTACTATTAGGCGACAGAAATATTTTTTTTCTATAAGTCCGTACGGCAACATACAATGTACGTAGGTTACCACTAAAACATAGCACAACAATCCAAGCAGCACAACAGCTTTGCCCATACATCAACTTGGGCTCTACCCCCAAACGACCCCACCTACCCACCTGAAGCCGACTGTTGTTCCTGACCCCACACACTAAAATCGCCGCGGCCCTCAACCCAAACCGGCAGGCCCACCCTCAAATTTTCGGATTTTGACTACCCCCAACCCCAACCCATTTTTCCGGCCCATGTATGCATGTCGCAGAACATTTATAAAGCGCCAGATGGATGGACGCGCCGCATCAAATTCTCGCTGCGAAACTCTGTGAGCTGCTTCCTCTAAGTTATTGGTGCGTCGTGCATGGTCTGCATCCAAAGTGCGTTAATGAACATAGCAACCCAAAAAGATGTGGCCGACCCGATGGCCGCTCGCGTGCTCGACGCAAGCTGGGGAATAGGGGTAATTGCCAGGATCTGAGTTAGAAACAGTCAGGGCAGGTGGCTTGTTTAGCTATAAGTTAACGAGTTATAAGATTAACGAGACATGATTTTAGTGCCACTTAGCCATGCATACAAGTAGTTAAAAACAGCGCATTTAGGCTTGCAGCTGAACATGGCCCGTGACTGATTCGGAAGGCCCGCCTAATTGGTACTATTATCTATTAATGTTTTTTGTCGCCTAATAGTACCATCCAGGGCTGTTGGGTCGGTTTTTTTCCTCGTTTTTTTTCGTTTTTTTCCGGAAAAAAACCGGTTTTTTTCCTAGGGGCTCGGAAAAAAACTAAAATGCGGAAAAAAACTCAAGTAAGTTTTTAAAGGAAATAGACGCAATAACTGGTTAAATTCGCTTCCAACGCTTTGAATATACGTTAATAGAAGCCTTACAAGCATTTCCATGGCATAACTTAGCTGTTTTTCGCAAAAAATACCGGTACCATTTTCAGGCAACTTTTATTATTGTATTTTTGATGTTTTAAAACCAAATTACTACACTAAAACATGAAATTAGTGCATTTTATAATAAGACTCACGCTATTTCGTTGAATTCTGCAATAAAAAGCGATTGTTAAAAAAATTTTTCTGTCATCTCGGAAAATAACTTTTGGAAAAAAACCGGAAAAAACAGGAAAAAAACCGGAAAAAAAACCGGCTTGAGTTTTTTCCGGAAAACAAACAGCCCTGGTACCATCGCCTAATCGGCGTCGCCTAATAGTACCGTAGCGGACTGGATCTGCCTAAGCACTGAAGCCGCTCCACAGAGCCTTGGAGAAGAAGGTCAATAATGACTCAGAAGCTGTCTCTATGCCGGGAGCCCTCTGGCATACGGGGCACCGGCGGCCGTCGGGAGCTGACAACATCATGACGTCAACATGCTGGGCACTCTCGTAGTGACTGGCACCCAACAGCATTGCCATGACGTGGCTTATCAGTGAAAGAAGGGCAAACGTCCGAGATGACGAACTATAGGGTTGCAAAATGGACCACTAGACTGATCGTAGGCCGCAAGGTCCCCCGCACATCGGATCAGATCAGGGCATAATATGGTGCCACTAGGCTAGGTACCGGTGCCATATATGGTGTCGGTACGATAAACGGCGTTAAGTGCCAGACTATAGAATGCTTATAATTAAGCCTTTGATTCTATTTAGCGAGCAGTTAACTGAAACAGTTCACAGTGTGCTTGAGGATCATTTGAACTCTCTTCCTCCTGGCGTTCTGCGCGTGGTCCTGTTGTGTTTGTACGATAGTCCAGACAAAGCACTCAGCGTAGAACAGTTAAGAGTTCAGTTAAAGGTGACCGCTTTTATGTTTTGTAGGCGTCTCTGAATCAGGGGTGCTTATTTTAGGGTTATTTTCCCGAATGACAGCAAAAGATTTTTCACAATCTCTTTTTATTGTCGAATTAAACGAAATAGCGTGGGTTTTATTACAAAATGTACTAATTCTGTATTTTAGTATTTTAGAGCTGTAGTTTAATAGTTTAATGTTGTGAGAGAGAGAGAGAGAGAGAGAGAGAGAGAGAGAGAGAGAGAGAGAGAGAGAGAGAGAGAGAGAGAGAGAGAGAGAGAGAGAGAGAGAGAGAGAGAGAGAGAGAGAGAGAGAGAGAGAGAGAGAGAGAGAGAGAGAGAGAGAGAGAGAGAGAGAGAGAGAGAGAGAGAGAGAGAGAGAGAGAGAGAGAGAGAGAGAGAGAGAGAGAGAGAGAGAGAGAGAGAGAGAGAGAGAGAGACCTTTACAATACTGGCTAGAAAAAAGACAGCCTGAAATTCTAAACCTGCCATTCCGTTAATTTTGTGTCGAATTATAAGATTTTGGCCTGATTGTTATTGCATGTTTCTAGTCACTAATTCTGCAAAAATCCCAGTCTTGTGTGGCTCTGACTTTTGTCCTTCTCAAATGAAAAATCTCTTCTTGGGTAGTTGCACATTTTAAACTAAAAGTACAGTATCTCCACAGCGCTTCTGTGAATCTTAACTGAATTTTGAGAAATAACCAATCTTTTTTTATTCTTTATTAATCGAAAAGCTCAGCTAATTAATACTTAAAAGTCGGGTAGAATGAAGTATGTTCAGGGGATCGAAATGCAGCACTATTTGAAATTCTACAGAAGAACATCTCCGACTTCATTGTACTGTATTTGTTTGTAGAAAGTGTATCAGGTGTCATTCTCCGATGCCGATTCTCTCTCTCACATAATGCTGGACAACGTCGATCTGTTTTATTCCGTCTTCAAGCTGCAATTTGATGGCGAAAGTACGTGTTTTTCTATTATAATGCTTGTCTCTTTATTGATTCCAAACGTGAAGGAGAATGGTATACAGTTGGGTAGCCCGGATCACTCCATTTTTTACTGCTATGATGGATTTTTACGCAAAGATATCGTCATTTTTTATTCAATCAGTCAGCAAAGGCAAAATTGCTAAAATTAACTGAAAATCAACGATTTGTATATGCGCCTAGCAGACAAGGATAATCTAACATCGGAAATTCCAAACTTTTGTTGAGCGACTAAAGTACTCCTGTGCCCATGTACAGTATTTAATGGATGGTACCTACTCGACGCCAAAAAAATATGCTGCAAGTACTAAAAGTTTTAGTGCATACATGGGCGGAAAAAATTGGGGGGCCTGAATTCATCGGGGGGGGGGGGGGTCGCAGGTCGACTTCCTTAAAAAGGCCAAAAGAAACTTTAAAATAGCGATTTTCCTTAAAAATCGTGAAAAGTCTCGGCGGAGTGAAGGGGTCCTGGGCAGCCGCGGGGGAGGTTTTGGTCAGCTAGGGCAGGGTAAAGCTCCAGCCTACTACTGTATATACGTATGTACTAGTGGTGTGTTGGCTCCCGATGACAATCACGCACCGAACTTATCAATGATTAGCTTAAAATTTCGACTTAGACTCCGATTTCCGATCCGATTTGCCTTACGAACGGCCTACGATCAGACTAGAGGTCCATTTCGTTACCCCCGTGATTTGTCATGTCTTACGTTGCCCTTCTTTCACTGCCAGCCACTCCTAGCCATGCTGCTGGGCGCCGGTCACCAGGAGGGCGGCCGGAGTGTCCATGCCATGCATGATTCTGACAGCTCCCGACGGCCACCGGTGCCCCATATGCCATAGGGCTCCCGGCATAGTTGGTTTCTCAGACAGCTTCTGACATCGTAGATCTTCACGCTTTGTGGAGTGGCTTCGGTGCAACGGCAGATCCAGTCGGTTCCCATTTTACCTACTAGCTGTCACCAGCTTTAGGTGGCTTGTGTGGAGCTTTATGCCGACGACCAACTCTTTGCAGCAAGAAACTTGCCGCGCCGAGAGGATGAGCGCACGACGTCGCGCACAGTGGCTTTGCGGCCTAAATCACTAGACCAACTGTGCCGGTGTCGCGTCAGATTTGGTCCGGGCAATATTTGGTCCGGCCGGACCAACTATGGCACCATATATGGTCCGGCCGGACCAAATATGACAATTTTGTGCCAGCAGATTCAGTCCGGGCACCGCAGATATGGTCCGGGTAGATGTAATAATTAAAGGTAGGGAGTAAAACCGGTTTGGCTCTGTTAGGCCTCTGATAAGAGGTAGCCAGCGGTCTGACATCACTGTGCGCTTTGTCCGGGTTGGCTATGGAGGCAGAGCAATACAACGCGCTGGTTGTTTATAATTCTGATTCTGTGTACCCAGACTTTGCTTCTGAAAATTGAGAAGAAAATGAGAAGAGACATTGAAGTCATAGCTGATTCGTTCTCCAAGCTTTATCTCAAACTAGCGGACCAAAATGGCCATTTTGCGGGCCATGAGGAAGCAAAGAATTGAATGAGATTGTTGAAAATTTGCATATAGATGTAGTTTTGATAGAAAAGAACGAATTTGAAGTCCGTTTTGCCCTAGCTCTCTTTCTTTGTCTGATATAGAACCCTGTACCTTCCAGAGTATGACAAAACTCAATGTTGCTAAACATAAAATTTAGATACTGAAACATATGTAAAAATACACGCTGAATCTCATGGTGACATCCATTTTTTTGTTTAAAATCGAAAATTCCATTTTTTTTTCTGACTCTGAAATATTTAAAGCGAAAAAAACTCAAATTTTTTGTTGTAGGAAAAGTCGTTTGAATGGCTTAAAAGATGCGCCATTTTGTCCTCTTTTCAATGGTGTAAAGATATCTAGGGGTTGGATGGGGTGGACGGGCCACTTTGGCCATCTGAATGCTCAAAAATAGATAATCTATTTTACTTTTTCTCAAAATAAATGCCTTAGGATTAACCAGGATGGATTATTTTTGAGCAATCATTCTGTCGTTCTAATGATTTCTTTGAACTGGTTGTGAGTGGTCGTTTTATGACTGTTATGTAATCTTCTCTGTTCTCGCAAGTTTACCCCTAGTGGGTGTTTTATGCGAGTAAAACTTGAAACTTGAAGCATTCAGATAGCCAAAGTGGCCCGTCTACCCCATCCAACCCCTAGATATCTTTACACCATTCAAAAGAGGACAAAATGGCGCATCTTTTAAGTCATTCAAGAAAGAGAGCTAGGGCAAAACGGCCTTCAAATTCGTTGTTTTCGATCAAAACTACATCTACATGTAAATTTTCAACAATCTCATTCAATTCTTTGCTTCCTCATGGCCCGCAAAATGGCCATTTTGGCCCGCTTTCTCGTGCAGTGACAATTAAACAGGAAATTGTAATACCCGGACCAAATATGCCAGACCCGGACCAAATATGGCACCATATTTGGTCCGGTCGGACCAAATACGCGGCCGGACCAAATATGGTGTGACACCGGCCGACTTAGACCCTTCCGGAGGTGTTGTTCGTAGCGTTTCTATGCCATTTCATGCTTGTTTTCGCGGTGAAACGCAATTTGTCCCACAAAATTGCAATTTTTGCTTATTGATAGATAAAAAGTACCATACTGTATATGTATATGGGCCGGAAAATCTAGAGGGGCACGGCTTTTCTTCGGGGATGGTTTGGAGTGTAAAATCGCTTTCTCAAAATTTGCGGGGGATATTGGCCGTCAATGGGGGAAGTATGTGCGGGCAAGGCCCCCTGTATTGCTAAAATCGAAACTTTTGGAAACTCGGCGGTTGCGGGTTTCCAAAGTAAGGAACAATGTATATTTTCGGTTCAGTTGTTGGAAATACACTATTACAACACTGCTAAGTCCCTCTGAATGCTGTTCACTGCTTCTAGTAGCTCTACGCATTAATTAAACTTCGAATAAACGTTTACTTTAGTGATTTTGAACCTTCGTTTTAGTTAGTTCTATGCAAATTTTTGCTTGGATCGTCGAAAGTATTATATCGTCGCCACTATGGTAAAACGAGCCAAGTAACAGAAAGCTGAAATCGAGAAAATCGCCTTTTAAATATTTGCTATATTTTCGTGAATTAGCTTCAATATCAGTTTAAATATTTTTTACCTAAAATACAAGTACATAATTGGTGTGCAAAACATTCTGCATGTGTCAGTTGTGTCAAATTAAGTCAGCTAACAGGAAAAGCACAAATCACTTGACTCATTTTACCAGGATCACCTGGTGATGTCCGTGCACATGCGTCTGGCTGCATGGCTGTATCTCCTGACCCAGAGCGAATTTCGACTTCGTTCCTTCGCCAAAACGTTTTTAGGTGCTTTAGCTATAGTTTTTTGCACTTAACTCCATTTTTTCCATTTTGTCACTTGGCTCGTTTTACCATAGTGGCGACGATATATAGTTAGTTTGGCGGTTCGCAAACGCAGCCAACTCCAGCGAGCCTTGTTGTTAATCCCTTGTTCTGTGTTGCTTTGTCTTTCGCGCTCGTAATTTCTTGTACAATGCCGGTAAACTGGAATAACGCAGATATCAAGAATTTGTTACATTCTTATATCAGAGGAGAATTTGAGGGAAATCAGAGTGACTTAGCAAAGAAGATCCCTGAACCCGCAGGCACAAAAAGGCGCCGCCTAAAGGCACCATAAGCAAACATTTGAGCAAGCCCGGTCAGAAACGTTAGAGATGATGATTGTGAATTGCCCCTTCCGGTTTTGATTGAAGAGTCGGATTAAGGTTTTTCTCACAACAGTTTTTACATTCGTACTTTGCTAATAAGTTAGTTTGTTGTTAGATCTTTAAAACTAAAACTAAATCTTTGGCCACCTTCACAGCTTTGTCGTTGTTTTCTTTGTTTTTGACGTGATTATGTTAGTATGTTAGCATTGCTTGCTTTAAAAATCGACAATCAATATCGATTTCTGCAGTGATCGTAGCCAATTGTAAGCGTGACAGTTGAAATCATCGTGTCAGGAAACCCTAGTGGTATGTCTCTCGCAATGACAACCCGCCGACCCACCACTTTTCATGTCAGATTTATGGTTGTTTGACTTGAGCTGAATTAACGAAAAATCGCTTGATCATCTCATCGTGTTATTTGTCGTTTTCAGCATCCTTAAACACTTCAGTAAACGCAATCATGGCCCGGCCGTAGTTTAAATTCACCACCGCATTTATTATTCTCGCAGCAATACAGGTCCCCCGTCCCAGTATGTGCCGTCGAGAGGGTCGAAATTTTCTACTTTTCCAAAAACGGTCGCCAAAATTTTCAGACGGGAGTCAGGGGGTAGCGCCTACCGGTGAAGGAGGTTTGGTCGGCGAGGGGGCGTAACCTTCTAACCCCGGGCGGGCCCATGTATGAAAAGTACATAGACGCTTTTTGGCGCTTTTTGAAAATTTGGATCTTTCCCAAGTCGAAACCTCTGGCAGGCCGGCACAGTTGGTGTAGTGGTTTAGGCCGCATAGCCACTGTGCGCGTGCTCGTGCGCTCATCCTCTCGACGCGGCAAGTTTCTTGCCACAAAGAGTTAGTCGTAGGCACAAAGGTCCACCCAGGCCACCGAAAGCTGGTGACAGCGAGTAGGTCAAATGGGAACCGACTGCATCTGCCGTTGCACCGAAGCCGCTCCACAAAGCATGCCGCGTTGGAGAAAAAGATGAATGACGTCAGAAGTTGTCTTACGAACCAACTATGTGTGCCGGGAGCCCTCTGGCATGCGGGGGCACCGGCGGCCGTCGGGAGCTGACAACATCATGACGTCAACAGGCCAGGTGTTCTCTTAGTGACTGGCACCCAACAGCATGGCTAGGACGTGGCTGGGCAGTGAAAGAAGGCCAAACGTCCGAGATGACGAACTACGGGGTTGCGAAATGGACCACAAGTCTGATCCCCCTGGCCCCTGTCAGGCAAACCCCCACCTACCACACCCCTGTCGGACCGGGAGCTGTTACGGTACATGTTTGCCCACGTACATACGTAATCGTACTATCTGTTCTCGTTGCTCAAGCTAAAGAGACATTCTTTTAGAAGGAACTACGATTGTCTCCATTCGAAGCTAGAATCGTAACTTTTGTCGCGTTTATTCTTCGTTTCATACGTACTGTACGTACTGCTAAATTGTCTGGTGATACAATATTGAAAAACTTTCTTTTTTTCAATCAATTGCTTATTCGCGGGTTTTAATGTTAATTTTCGCAGTCTGCGTGCTGCTATGCCTACTGTACTTACGTAAATGCTGTTGCTACTGTAGGCTTCCTGCTACTAAACTGCTGGAAAAAAATTATTCTCGAACATTTCGGAGCCGACCGAACTAGCGTTCCCCCAGCTCACTAATAGAATGAGAGATAATTAATTGACTTATATTACTTGTAAAAACCAAAATACATGTATACCAGGGGGGGGTCGCACGACGCACTTTTCCAAAATATGATGGGCGCCACTTCGTCAAGCGCTTATAACTTCTGAAAGAAAATGGGCACAGGAATGGGCCTCCCACCATTCGACGTAGTTTGGGGCGAGCTTTCAAACACAATAACTCAGGCCTTTCTATGTCTACTGGTTGGCGCGAAATTCAAATTTTCCTGCCTTGCAAAAGTAGTGCCGATGCAACACCTGAGAAACGTGCGCACCGTTCTGGCGCCCTTCAAGCTAGAGGCCCAGCTAATGGCGCATTGCGCAGACAATTGCGTGGGCAATCCAGCCGTGTAAGCCGCATTGTTCTGCGGGCTCATACGCCAGAACGGCGACCATTTAAAAATTAGGTCGAAAATGGTGCATTTTCTGACTGATTTTTCGACAGGTTTTGACGTCTGTCGCCAATATACTTGCTCTAAACGCGGCGGCTCATCCACCAAACGATAGCTAACAATCTCAGGATTCCGAAACTGTACTCACATTTCCGTTTCGTACCTGTTTTATGCCTCTTTTTGCCAAGCAACTGTGCATTGGTCAGCAACCCTAAATTTTAGCTCCAGAAATACATGCAAATTTCAGAGAACTGAGGAGGAAATTTCAACATGTCTTGAATACGATTTGTGGAGCGGCCTGAGAGCTTTCGATCGGTATAGTGCATGACCTCCCAGCATAAAATTTTCTTCTGAGGTCTTTTGCATTTTTGCATTTTGTCCGATTTTTATCATCGATTTTACTGGGTTTTCGCAACATAACTCTTTTGTGTGAGCAGGTAGGGCAATGGGTGTGCCACCAAACGATGGCCCACATCTGTGCGCATTCGGCGGTATGCAACACGACAGGCTGCGATCACTGTGTGAGGTGCGCCTGACCGAAATGTTCCGCTGGTCTGGATTTTTCGACTACTTCTTGGCAGTTTTTCTTGTAAGCTGAACAAATAATTGAACACTGCACTTCGATTTACCCATACAATGATTGATTGGATGCTAAGGATTCCGAAAATGTGATTATCGTTCCGTTTCATAGCTGTTTCACGCACTTTTCCCCCGATATGCTGCCCTGGTCTCAAAATAGTCACCATGAACACTGTGGAAATGCGCGAATTTTGGAGAACTGAGGAGGAAATTTCAAAATGTCTAGAATACGATTTGTAGAGAGAACTGAGAGCTTTCGATCGCTATAGGGCATGGCCTCCCAGCGTAAAATTTTCTTCTGAGGTCTTTTGCATTTTTGCATTTAGTCCGGTTTTTATCATCGATTTTACTGGGTTTTCAGCACATATCTCTTTTGTATGAGCACATAGGGCAATGGGTGTGTCACAAACGATGGCCCACATCAGTGCGCATTCAGCGCATGCAACACGACCGGCTGCGATCACTGTTTGGGGTTCGCCTGGCCGACATGTTCCGGCCATCTGGATTTTTCGACTACTTCTTGGCAGTTTTTCTTGTAAGCTGAACTAATAATTGAACACTGCACTTCGATTTACCCATAGAATTATTGATTGACTGCTAAGGATTCCGAAAATGTGATTATCGTTCCGTTTCATAGCTGTTTCACGCACTATTCCCCCGATATGCTGCCCTGGTCTCAAAATAGTCACCATGACACTGTGGAAATGCGCGAATTTTGGAGAACTGAGGAGGAAATTTGAAAATGTGGCCAATAGGAAGTGTAATTATTGCAGAATCCTTCTGATTGGTGGGTAAGTTTGAAATATCATCCGCCTGTTGCTTCAGAAACAGAACAGTCCTATCATACATATTTCAGTGTTAGTCTGCAATTGTTCATTGCAGGATTTGTTCCTAGTTTGTAACAATCCAGTAAACTGGCTTGCATATGGTTGAGTTGCATAGCACGCATTTGCAGATCAAACAAATCACCACTACCTTCATATGCTCATTAGACAAGCGATTCAAAGGTGTCTGTATACTGTATGACACACATACTGTATTACTGTAGGAATCCTTAGCATCCAATCAATCATTCTATAGGTAAATCAACATGCAGTGTTCAATTATTAGTTCAGCTTACCAGAAAAACTGCCAAGAAGTAGTTGAAAAATCCACCCCAAACAGTGATCGCAGCCTGTCGTGTTGCATGCCGCCGAATGCGCACTGATGTGGGCCATCGTTTGTTTTGTTTGTAAACAGTTATTCAAACAGTAGTGTTTGAACCAGGGAGTCAAAACTGTATAAAACAGGAGATGTTGCTCCCTTTGACTAGAATACACACATCTTCGTATCTGTGGATGGACAACAAATTAGGTACACGTTTCTAATTACATCGTTTGGTGGCACACCCATTGCCCTATGTGCGCATACGAAAAAGATATGTGCTGAAAACCGAGTAAAATCGATGATAAAAACCAGACAAAATGCAAAAATGCAAAAGACCTCGAAGAAAATTTTAAGCTGGGAGGCCATGCCCTATAGCGATCGAAAGCTCTCAGTCCGCTCTACAAATCGTATTCAAGACATTTTGAAATTTCCTCCTCAGTTCTCCAAAATTCGCGCATTTCCACAGTGTTCATGGTAACTATTTTGAGACCAGGGCAGCATATCGGGGGAAAAGTGTGTGAAACAGCTATGAAACGGAACGATAATCACATTTTCGGAATCCTTAGCATTCAATCAATCATTCTATGGGTAAATCGAAGTGCAGTGTTCAATTATTAGTTCAGCTTACAAGAAAAACTGCCAAAAAGTAGTCGAAAAAATCCAGATGGCCGGAACATTTCGGCCAGGCGAACCCCAAACAGTGATCGCAGCCTGTCGTGTTGCATGCGCCGAATGCGCACTGATGTGGGCCATCGTTTGGTGGCACACCCATTGCCCTATGTGCTCATACAAAAGAGATATGTGCTGAAAACCGAGTAAAATCGATGATAAAAACCGGACTAAATGCAAAAATGCAAAAGACCTCAGAAGAAAATTTTATGCTGGGAGGCCATGCCCTATAGCGATTGAAAGCTCTCAGTCCGCTCTACAAATCGTATTCAAGACATTTTGAAATTTCCTCCTCAGTTCTAAAAAATTCGCAATTTCCACAGTGTTTGTGGTGACTATTTTGAGACCAGGGCAGCATATCGGGGGAAAAGTGCGTGAAACAGCTATGAAACGGAACGATGATCACATTTTCGGAATCCTTAGCATCCAATCAATCATTCTATGGGTAAATCGAAGTGCAGTGTTCAATTATTTGTTCAGCTTACAAGAAAAACTGCCAAGAAGTAGTCGAAAAATCCAAACCAGCGGAACATTTCGGTCAGGCGCACCTCACACAGTGATCGCAGCCTATCGTGTTGCATACCGCCGAATACGCACTGATGTGGGCCATCGTCTGGTGGCAGACCCATTGCCCTATCTGCTCACACAAAAGAGTTATGTTGCGAAAACCCAGTAAAATCGATGATAAAAATCGGACAAAATGCAAAAATGCAAAAGACCTCAGAAGAAAATTTTATGCTGGGAGGTCATGCACTATACCGATCGAAAGCTCTCAGTCCGCTCTACAAATCGTATTCAAGACATGTTGAAATTTCCTCCTCAGTTCTCCGAAATTTGCATGTTTTTCTGGAGCTAAAATTTAGGGTTGCTGACCAATGCGCAGTTGCTGGGCAAAAAGAGGCATAAAACAGGTACGAAACGGAAATGTGAGTACAGTTTCGGAATCCTGAGATTGTTAGCTATCGTTTGGTGGGTGAGCCGCCGCGTTTAGGGCAAGTATATTGGCGACAGGCGTCAAAACCTGTCGAAAAATCAGTCAGAAAATGCACCATTTTCGACCTAATTTTTAAATGGTCGCCGTTCTGGCGTATGAGCCCGCAGAACAATGCGGCTTACACGGCTGGATTGCCCACGCAATTGTCTGCGCAATGCGCCATTAGCTGGGCCTCTAACTTGAAGGGCGCCAGAACGGTGCGCACGTTTCTCAGGTGTTGCATCGGCACTACTTTTGCAAGGCAGGAAAATTTGAATTTCGCGCCAACCAGTAGACATAGAAAGGCCTGAGTTATTGTGTTTGAAAGCTCGCCGCAAACTACGTCGAATGGTGGGAGGCCCATTCCTGTGCCTATTTTCTTTCAGAAGTTATAAGCGGTTGACGAAGTGGCGCCCATCATATTTTGGAAAAGTCCGTCGTGCGACCCCCCCCCTGATGTATACTAATGTAATTAGTAATTAAATAATTAGGTTTTTCTAATTCTGCCGGCTCCCGAGGAATTGCGTATGCTTACAATGCATTCAATACTTATCGTGTTATTTGATTTTGCTAAGCATTCTCTGGCTGTCAAATTCTATTTCTGCATTTGTTCGAGTAAAGCTGTGCATGGTTTTCTGTGTTATACTTGAAGCAGTTTCCTATCGCTAATTGAATACTGATCTGCCGTTCGTTTTGGCGTGCTGGTTCGCTAAACGCGTAGCAGAGGTTGACGGTGACGGCTCAAGGTTCTGACACACTAATATTAGCATTATTGTTGATATTAACAGCGACTGCCTTAATTATGCTTCTTTTTGCGAAAAAGTTTTTTGACAGACACCACGCCCAATTGAACGCACTCCCAAGTGAACCCAGCCCCGAATACTGGCACAAAACCTAGTTAAATACGCAGAGAATGTACGTACGTATGCTTAGGATTCCTTATACGTTTTCTTCATACATGTAACAGGTCATCCGCCGAAGGGGGAGAGGGGGTTGGGGGGTCTGGCGCCGACCGGGGGGGTCTGAGCCAAATTTAGGAGGGGGTTGGGCACTAAAAAACGCTTAAAATCGAAAAAAATCGCACTTTTTTGGCCAAAAATCGCTAATTTGGGCTGAAATACAGCTAAAAACTGCTGTTTTGCAGGCAATTTTGGAAATTTTTGTGTGTGAAATTGTAAAAAATCGCAAAAATTTGCTCAAAAGATTACTTGCCAGAAAAATCGGCGGGGGTTAGGACAATTGCCTCGGCGGGGGCGGGGTCCCCGTCCGGGGGGTCTGGCCTAAGTCGGGCGGGGGGCAGACCCCCAGCCCAGACCCCCTGTTACATTATGGTTTTCTTGCCTTCCAATGCGTATGCTAAAAGACTGCTTTCACAGTTGCTGCTCTTCTAATGTTTATGTCTACTACATAACATTTTCTAAGCCGTTCGCTAAACAGGTGCAGTTCTTGTTGTCCAAAAATGGACCGCCTAACCTTTTTTCAAGTTTTCCGAATGGCTTCAAACAGTCCCGCCTTGCCATTCCATCAATTTTCCAACCGAATGAAAAGGTTTTTGGCACGATATGAGCTGGAAAGCTGACCTTTTCAGGAAATAAAGGTCATTATACAGTCAGGCACTTAACGCCGTTTATGGTACCGGTACCGAGGGTAGTGGTACCATATATGGTACCCCTACTACCTTGAGGCCAATTTCGCACTTGATTTTCTGTCATTAAACTCAATTTTCTCGTAAACGCAAGCTGATAGGCAAACGTTCCACTAACCAAAATGTAGAGCAATGATAGCTTTACGAAATTCTGCAATATAATATGCCACTATAGGGGTTGCAAAAGAGTTAGAGCGCCAAAAGTGGCTGAAGAGTATTTTAAGAACCCGAATTTTTAAATGAAAGAAAGGTGAAAAAGTTAAGCGTGGTGGTACCATAAACGGCGTTAAGTGCCTGACTGTTATACAGATAGAGTAATCTGCAAAATTTGGGAAAGATTGGATGAAGGGTTCGTTAGATACATGCATATGTTTATATTTGTCGTCTGCAAATTCTGCCGGCAGTTTGTTTCAGAAGACAAGAACTCTAGGCTACAGAAGGCTAACAGGCTAGGGTTTGGCCAAAACAAACTTTAAACAAATAATAATCGTTCTGCATAACTTCTTTACATTCGCATCAGAATTGGCGGAATTGCAGCCATTTGAGTTTATTCAAATAACTCGAAATATGTCCAGTCGGTCTTTTATCGCCAACATTGGTATACATGTGTACATACATAACTTGCCGGGGTAATGTTAATCGATTTGTATTCAAAGCCATCTTTTTTGACATCAACCGCAGTTGGTAATACGATTGCTTAGTGATATTGATTAATTAGCCACATTAGACTCCGTGTAGCTGGCCACTGCCCTAGTCCCGTGCTGCCACCGATGAGCTGCTGGCAATTCTTCTGTCCACGGCTACACTAGTTCGTACAAGCCTCCTCTCTGTGCAGCCGACAACACCCTTGTTTTTGGCGGTGCCAAAATTTTCCCCTACACTAGTAAAAATCGGTCAGATTTTAACCGGCTGTGCCAGCAAGCTAGGAATTTCAGGCACTAAAGACCGTATAAAGATTAAAACTTCGGAAAGACACGATGAAGGATTCGTGGTACGTATACAGGGTGTCCCAGGCTAAATGTCCCACATTTGATTGTTAGCGGCGCGCGACTGTGTGAACAGAATTGAACCAAATTTCGCACAACTATAGTGCCTGGAGTAACGTAGATGTCTGCCAAATTTTAGCTTTGCCCGTTGTTTAAAAGTTAAGTTTCACTTAGCTGAAGATATTTTGTGGTATTTTCTTGATTTTCAAGCGTCACTGTGACCTAAATTGGATTTGCAATGGCAGTGAGCTCATTAAAGGTGATAAGAATTTTTTCTTTTCCTTTTTGACAGGTTAAAGTGTGTTAAAGTTTGGTGCACTAGGCTTGACTCATTCCCGAGAAATTTAAAAAAAAGTGAAATTTGGCAATTTCAATAGTGAAGGTCACCGAAAAATGGAAACATTTCCTTTTCCAGTATCTTTTCTAATTTTTGTCAGAATTGGATGAAATTTGGAGTGTAAACGCAGAAGTTCAGGGTAATTTGTGTGTAAAAAGTTGACGCATGAACTCCAACGCTATCGTTAGAGTTTAGGCGATAAGTTAATGTAACATTTTTTCGGTGACCGGCTTTCGCTATTGTAATTACCAAATTTCACTATTTTTGAAATTTCTCGAGAATTAGTCAAGCCTAGTGCACCAAACTTTAACACATAAAATTCCCCGAATTTTGGCACCTATGATCCAAATTTCAGCCTATTTGGTCGAAAGTTGCGGAAATGGCAGTAAAAATAAATGTGATCATTTTTTCGGTGACCGGCTTTCACTATTGATTTAACAAATTTCACTTTTTTTGAAATTTCTCGTGAATGAGTCAAGCCTAGTGCACCAAACTTTAACACAAAATTCCCCGAATTTTGGCACCTATAATCCAAATTTCAGCCTATTTGGTCAAAATTTGCGGAAATGGCAGTAAAAAGAAATGTGATCATTTTTTTGAGACACCCTATAGAAGAATCTAAGAGCTATTTTCCCAAAATTTGCTCATTTGAATGCAGGAATTTTTGCAAATTCAGGGGGGGGGTGGAAAAATGTGACGTCATTTTTTCGCTTTTAGAGGAGGGGTTTGGAAAATGATGACAACCGATGACAAGGGGGAGTGGGTCGAAAAATGGCCAAAAATGGATGACGACATTTTTGCACAGCCCCTTTGCATTTGTCAATGATGGAATGGAGGCCATTTGAAGATATTTGGAAAACTGGAAAAAAGGCCAGGTCGTCTGTTTTTTTTACCAACACTATACCTTTTTCACAATCACTTCGGTACTCACTCTTCGTCTCTCTCGCTGCTTTGTTGTCCTATCTTTCGGACACAGGATTTTTTACTTGTAGGACCAGTTGATTGAAAGCGTTTTAAAGAGAGATGGGACATTCAGAGGAGCGGCTCCGTAAATAGAATACTCTGATAAGACTTGCCGCCGAACTCTGTGCAATCGCCTTTGTTCCAGTTTTCAGTCTTCGTATCAGTCGGACCAAAGGACCATGGGTGCCAAGCTTAGGTTAGCCTAACTTTGAATGATATAACTTACACTGCTGTAACAGCTTGAACTTCAGTCGTGCTGCAGTGAAATCGCGGTCTAGGACAAGCACGTCAACAAAAAGCTCTGCGTACGTATACTATTTTGAGTAAGTGTATACTTAATTTTAAAGCAGTTTGCAGTTCGTCTAATATGCAGCGGGAGTCAAAGCCAAGCGCTTCTACAAAGAACTACCATATGTACGCAACAGGACTATTGAGAAGGTTTATACCTAAATTTAAATCGATTTGTAGTGCCCCTGACGTGCAGTCGGAGTCGAAGTCAAGCACGTCAACAAAGAGCTGTGCCATGTACGCAACACCACCATTGAGATGAGAAGGTTTTATACTAAATTTTAAAATGATTTTCAGTTCTCCTGCTCACGGGTTAGTTTCAACGTCAACTACGACAGGTAAACGCTCTAAGTTCTTAGTTTAAAGTTAATGGCGACCTTTAAGTGGCAGAGGCTAATGAGATGGTGTTAGATTTTGCTGAAATTTTGCAAGCATACCTTGTGTAAGAAATATAATCTGCAATTTTCAGCTTACCGGATCCCCGGTTCGGCTCTGGAATTAGAAAAATCAATAATTTTGGTTTTTCTGGAATAACTCATCTGATCAGTTTTGGTTATAGCGAGTTGAAGAGATCGGTATTTCCTGAAAATGTTTTGCAAAATCATTATACCCAATCATGATTAAACCATTTCCAAGGTCAAAAGCCAGGCAACTCATCAAAAGCAATAGTATTTAGAGTTTGCAAGAATACTGTGAGATCATTTTTTGACTGAAGTCAAAATTGTTTATATTAAAGCGAACAAACAGTATATCCCATTGCTTTTGTTGAGTTGCCCAGCCCGTTTATTTGCTATGGTTTAAAATAAGTGTCTGTACTATCAAACCAGTAACAAAAACTGACAACATCACGAAATGTCAGACTCGAGGTACACATATGAAACGATACGATGTACTCAACTTTGAAAGCTTGCAAAGCAACTTCATCGGTAACAGTTCTAGTCGGCTGATACCTACGCTTGTAAAATTTAGAAAAGGTCTCCACTAACTTATACTGACTCTTAACTGCTTTACACACTTTATTCTACAGATGCACAGTTTACTGGTCATATCGAACAACCAGAGTGCAACAAAGCCGAAACTACTGTATCTGTCAATTTAGAAAATGTCAGATAAGCATCTGCACCCATAGAAAGAAACAATTCTTCCATTCAGCTCACCTGGACGTAAAGTTTTGCGCAACCAACAACCTTGCATTTTTACTGCAAATTTGTCGGCCACTACCCCAGAGAGCTGAATACAGCGCCTGGGTACACTATTGGCATTTAGGATTTTGCAAAATTCGTCAAATTTAGAAGTATGTGTTTTACATGATAACTTTTCTGATTTCAAGAGTTCTTCGGTGGGAAACTTTTCTATTCTATTCAATCATAATCGGCATATAAAAAGCGCATTTTAGCATTGGAACAAAACCTGAGTATTATCAGACAAACTTCAATTTAGACTCTATTTCTATGAAACGTATGGTTTAGATTCCAGAAAACGGCAGTATTGCAAACTTTTCTTTTACTGTTGGCTACCATAAACTAGCGAATTCATGATCAAGTGTCATTGCTAAAATCTGTCTCCAAATAGAGTACCCGGGGTACACTATATAGGGGTACTCTATTCAGCACTCTTCTGTACAGTTTCCACAAAGAAAACTTTAGACCAAGTTATAAAGCAAATGGTCATGGATTGAACACATAGCAGCCTTTGAAATTTTTCCATTCAGGTGAGCTGAACGGAGAAATTGTGTGCTTCTGCCGGTGCTGCTGTAGTCAGTTGAAAACTGATAAGATCTGATAGTTGCAGATTAAAGCAACATTGTTGGAGATATTGAAAGACCATTCCAGACCGATTTCAATCAACGATCTGAACCTGGCCTACGCCATAAGATTTCGAGCAGAGCTTGACGTATGTTTAGACAGCTAGAGATAAAGCATTTCTTTATCACAACACACACTGTCTCTGCAGAGATCCATATTTTAACAAATCTATCTTTCAGTCAAAGGTATTAGGGACTCCACTGAAACAATTCCTTTCTGAACAAATGGCAGAGGTTGTGAGCTTTTCTGCTCCCGACTGTGTTCAAGTGAGAGCTGTGGCGTCCAGCAAAGCATCAGAGGTTGCTCCAAAGCCTGCGGTTCCTGCGAGGTTTCCCACTTCTGGTGGCGACAAAGGGCCGAAAACTGTGGTACACAGCAAAGCATCAAAGGCTGCTGCTGTAACCGTTGAGCAGGTGCCCTGTGCACGAGTTCTATTTCTGTACCATTTTCTATTGCTTTTAGACAGAAGAACGGATTCTATACATACTCAGGAAAGCGCCGTGCACCATAGGTCAACTAAACTCCCGCTATAATGCTGAATTTCCATCAGTTGCCTTTGTACGTGTTTTCCCCCCAGGCTCTCAATTACTGCACTACACTCCCTTTCACTCATGTAACAGGTGGTCCGTCCGAGGGTCCTTCTCCTGACTTAGGCAGACCTCTGATTGGCGGGGGACTCTCGCCCCTTGACTATTGTTCGAACCCTGTTCGATTTTGTATAGTAATTTTTCGCCAATTTTTTGCGATTGTTTAGAATTCCATCAATCGCCTGTAACACAGCACTTTTGCTAGATTTGAGCCGTAATTAGCGATTTTTAACCAATCGCGATTTTGAGCGTTTTTTAGTATCCAAACAACTCTCCTATAATTTGGGCTCAGATCCCTCAGCCGGCGCCAGACCTCCCGAACCCTTCTCCCGCCATCGGGAGATGACTTGTTACGTGTGTATGCTCCCTAGTACAATCTTTCTCTCATTTTTCATTGCTTAAAGTTGTTTTGATTGCAGAAAAAAGTGCTTGGTTGTAAGCTGTCGACATTTTTGGCCAACCAAATGCAGGAAGAGGGATTAATCAAGGTTGACTGTCGTGGCGTGTATTGGGCGTCTAATTGTAGTAAGCTTACTTTACTTTGTGTTTATCCTTTTAAGTGTTGCCAGCTGCTTCAAACGTTTCCCAACGTATAATATTAGTAACTAACAATTGTTGACCATGGAAATTGAACAACAGTTGCACGTAGGAGTGCCACCAGTGCTAAAATCGGAATTTAGAGACGTTAAAGGAGTCTGAACTACGGCACAGTTGAGATAGTTGACCTGATTGACGGTCAATTTTGCGAATTCTACAGGCCTTCAGTGGCTTAAGACGCCCCTCAGGAATAAAAAAGTCAACACCCCCTCAGCCGAAGTGCTAACCCATGTCTGGTTGCAGCTGCACCACCGAAACGCACATCGCCAGCTGCACCACAAACCCAGAGCAAAGGTTCAGTGTTAGCTGCCTCACGGAAAGCACCATCAACTGTGCCAGTGCCAAAACCAGTGGCAAAGCCAGTGGCACGTAACCGTCCAGCTTCTGCCTCAACCAAAGTTTCGTCTGTACAAGTCCAGCGCAAAGGTATGGTTTGTTCGCTTGTTCATCTTTAAATATAAAAACGGAATCTATCAGTACAGCCCTCAGGCAGAGCTATCCTACCATTGAACGGTTCTGAACAGTGTAAGGGGTGGCCGGGAAATGCAGGGAACACACTGTTCAGAACCGTTCAATGGGAGGATAGGCCTGCCTACAAACAACTGTCCCGATGCAATGGCAGCTCAGGTTCGGTTCCCATTCATCTATGTACTTACAGTACCATCACCAGCTTTCATTAAGCTGGATTGGGCTGTACTTCGACTGCTTTCAGTAGCTTTGACCGGTTTTGAATCCAAAAACAGCCACTCTTGATGAGACACAGGGGTTAGTGTAACCAACCGATACCAAGATGATGGGTCTTACAGTGCCAAAAGCAGCTGTGGCGCCTAACAAGGCAGCTGCTGCATCAACGAAAGTGTCAGCTGCACCAGAAGTGCGGAACAAAGGTACAGTGCAAAAAGCAGCTGTGCAGTCTGTCAGTGGACCAAGCAAAACAGCTGCTGCCTCAACCAATGTTTCTTCAACTGGAAAACCTACTTTGAAAAGGCTTTCTGGACTGGCTGAGCGCCAAGTTGCATTTGTACTGTGGCAGGCGCAACAGAAAGGACTCCTTCGTTTTGATCTGCAGAGCATTTCAACATCCAAACCTCTGGGACTTGTTATTTTCAATGATCAGCGTGGCAAATTAGAGACAAATCTGCTCAGTGAGTGTGAATCAAAAGCTCTGCCTCACTGTTTGCTCGATTTTGCTACTGCGCTGGGGTGGCCGTTCACTGACTTCTCCGCCGTGGCCATCGAATCGCCTGTGCAGGACAAGACCTTGCTCCAGGAGCTGGAAGCTGCTAAGAAAGTACGTTTCTTGCACTCAGTCATCAGCTACCTGCAATGCTCTTGTCTTTGCAGTTGATTAGCAGTGGCATGGTTAGTGACACTGAACAGTCTGCTGATTCTGAGAGTCTGACCGAACAGGTGAAAAGGTTGTTGAGCTCAGCTCAGAAGCACGAGCTACTCTACATCGGGCTTGACTCTATTTTTGCTGCTGCCAGGACCGGTGGAACAGAGCTGACGCTGGTTCTGTATGACCCCACTGCCCCACAGTCTCTGCTGCAAGTTCTCTGGGCTGAGATAGCTGCTGTGTCCTGCTTTGAGCTGGACTTGAAGTCTGTCTTGCTGAGCAGTGAGCCTGTGTTATTCTGTGCTATCAAAGCTCACACCGATCTAACCATTAATGTGCAAGTGGAAGCTGTGAAGCAGGTAATGCTGAGCTATACAAAGGAGGAAGGGAACAAACTTTTAAAGCGATTCAAGTTTAAAAACCAAGTCAGAAATTGGCTCTTAAATTCAACAAGTTCTAAAACCTTCAAAAATGTTGTAATAATGCTGTTTTTAGTGGCTGCGCTATTGTGGCACAGACCTTTCCTTATTCGCACAGTTTGCCCGCAGCGCTCAGTTGAGGCCGTTGGGGTCATTTTGTGATTTCATGGACAGACTTCGCACTTTTCTTTCTGCTGTTCACAAACGTAAGTACATTGTACATTGTACGTGAAAGTTTGGCATTACTTTCTGTTAGTGTGGTTTCTCAGACCCCAACGAGTTTTGCACCCCTTCTATTTTTCTAGAAAACAATTTTTTGCACTGTTTGTATTTTTTGTACTCTCAGACTCTAAAATTATAACTAGGGGCTGAGGGGTTCGACTATCGATCCTCCCTCGGAAAAGCAGGGTGTAACAATTTTGTATTCCTATTTTTTATGTGCGTACCGTACGTGTGTGTACTACGTACTGTATACAGTACAATTTGTATTTATATTCAGCAATGAATCTGGAGCAGCTCAAACTGATGGTGGGTGGAATCTTCGGTCTCATCCCCAATCCTGAAGCGCTCTGGGGCCTTTCTTGGCAACAAATCGCTTCCACTTATCTCGCTGACTTCTCGGAGCAAAAGGATGGCCAGATTTGGTTTAAAAGGTACTACTTATATTACACTGTCATGGAACAGAACAGGGGTCCTGGGGTGTGCCCCCCGCCCGCTTAAGCCAAACCTCCGATCGGGTTCCCCCTCCGAAAGGATTTTTCTGGACCCCCCTCCGATTTTTCTGACAAGTAATTTTTTAGCAAATTTATGGGATTTTTTACAATTTGAGACGCTAAAAAGCACTTTTCATCTGTATTTGAGCCCAAATTAGTAATTTTTTACGATTTTTTAGCCCATTTATTGCGATTTATTGCCATTTTTTGAACGTTTTTAGTACCGAACCTTCGTCATAGAATTTGGGCTCAGACCCCCGGCCGATGCCAGACACTCAAACTCCCCCCACCGGCGGATTACGTGTCCATAAACGACGTCGTTCCAAAATTTCGATTTTTCAGACTCCCTTCCCCCCAACATTGCCTTACGTCGTTGCTTGGGGATCCCCTCCCCCTAGGGCGACGTCGTTTTCGGTTTACTACCCCCTCCCGCGATAAAAGTGCAGTACATACAGTAATGTCATGTGTTTGATGGAGTAGTATGCTAAAAAGTTCAACTTTTTCACTAAAATGAAGGTTTTTTGGCATGTTTTTCGCTGAAATAGACTTTAGTTCTTGAGCTCGTTTAGACGTAATCTAGGCGTACATTTATGCGTTAAACGAAAAATACGTGAAAAAACCTTGATTTTAGCCAAAACTCGGCCTTTTCGGCCCGTCAGCCGTATTGTATAGAACGCTTTCACTTTTATTTATGCCGTGCTTTAACATAACTAAGTTCACTACGTAGTATGTTTTAGCGACAAAGCTCCTAGTTTGTGCAGTGCCTTTGAGGAGCAGTTGAATTCTCTGCCTCCAGGCGTTCTTCGATTGGTTCTGTTGTGTTTGTACGACAGTCCAGACAAAAAACTGAGCATAAAGCAGCTGAGAGCGCAGCTAAAGGTCAGGTTTCTTTCTAATATTATTTAAATTTTTCTGTACGAATTAGCTTGTAGAATGTCTACCAAGTGACCTTCACCAGTAACGACTCTCTCTCTCATTTGATGCTTGATAATTCTGATCTCTTTAACTCGCACTTTAAGCTTCAATTCCATCCTGAAGGTACGTACTGCATGTTTGACAGAAATATTTCAGAGTGGGCCAATTCGGTTCTGCTATCTGATTGTTGCATGCTGGTCTTTTTTTGCAAAATTAAGCCTGAATTCTTGCACTAACCAAATTATCGACGAATTTCTATCACTCCTAACTCGTGCAAACCCTACCGATTCGTCTACCCATATCACAGTCAGCCACTTAACGCCGTTTATGGTTCTAGCTAAGTACGTATATGGCTATAGGGTGCCGGTACCTAGGCTAGTGGTATGGTACCCCACGTTCGAGGACTGTGGTAGTAACTAATACAGTATGGTACCGGTACTACTACACCACTACTACCATATATGGTATGAAATCTGAACGGAGTGATACCATATGGTACAGATATCAATGCCAAGGTACAATACATTGTATATGGTGCCGGTACTACTGTATATATGGTACCACCATAGTCCCCGAACGTGGGGGTACTGCGTACGTACATTTGGTGACGGTACCATGGTGCCCCTAGCCTACATGTAGGTACCAGTACCATATATGGTGCCAATACCATAAACGGCGTTAAACTGTCTGACTGTATCATGGCTGCTAATTTTGCGACAAATAGTTTGTGTTCTGCGCACAATTGACATTTTGTTTTTAGAGCGAGATACGATAATTTCCTTGCCAAGCTATCGTTGATTTACCGGACACTTACTGTATCGTTGCTTTGTGCAGCGTTCGTACATACATTGTCTCAATATCTGGTTGTACGGGTTCTAAAGTTGGAGGGCGATATGGTTTCAAAAAAGGTCGTTTTTTCCGAATTTTATGGAAAAAGCTGAAAGCCAATCCAACCAGTTAGTACGTAGCATCCTTCCTTCTTGGCATTGGTCAAAACCGTTAAAAAACATTTTTTCAAAGATTTCTATGGCTCACGTAATCTGATGGAGCGTAACGCCAATTCCCGTCCCAGATCAGTACGAGATGAGGAGCGTTATCCCTGAAAGCCCAAAAATTACAGTTTTTTTCTAATCCTGCGGGCTGCAGTCCGAAAATCACGTTTGTATGTTGGACACGTTATCTTGTCATGTTTCATTATCCGAAAGCATTCTCCGGTTATCACTTTATGATCTCTTTCTATTTGGTCAAGTAAACCTTTGCATTGTGCTATGTTCTGGTATACGTGAACTACTGTTGTTTGGGTATGGGATTTGCTTTTAATTTTTACATGGTATGATGGTGCAGTGTAAAGAAGGAGCGCTTCTGAATTTGGTTTGGTATGATAAGGGCACCATAGAGTGAACAATCTTTTTTTGTATCCATCCCGGCCCGTGCGCATCTCTAATAGGTAGTACGTGCGTCAGAATGATCAGCAGAAATTTACAACAGAGACCAATAATGACAATAAAGTCTCGACAGGGAATGTGTAGCTACAGAAGAAACAACGAATAAATACGACACCAGCGTTAACGTTTCAAATCAACAATAAAAATCGATAAAATACAGTATAGACTAAAAATGTCTGCCCCTTTATCGAACTTTATTCAAAGGGTTTGTTCTCGGTCAGTTCTGCATCGATGTGGCTCACATTTTCAGCAAAAAATAATAAGACAACCGACCAGATATTCTGCAAGTTTGGAGCCACAATTCAAGTAACGTCTGGTGGTTTTATAAGCAGAAATCTACGAATCTGAGTGGAGCTAAAAATCGTCAAAAATCGCTAATTTGGGCACAAATACAGCTGAAAAAGTGCTGTTTTACAGGCGATTTTGGCAATTTTTGTGTCTGAAATTGCAAAAAAAGTGCAAAAATTTGCAAAAAAATTACTTGGGACAAAAATCGGGAGGGGGTCGGAAAAATCGTCTCGGGTGCGCGGGGTCTGGCCTAAGTCGGGTGGGGGCAGGCCCCCAGACCCCTGTTAACATGTACATGTTTGTATGTCTAGAACGGTCAGATCGAAGGTTTTCAAAGGACAGAAAACTTTTATGGAATACAGGCAGCAAGGCGATTTTCTCAAAAAATAGGAAACATATAGCCTGAATTGAATTATACTACATTTTATACTACAAAACCTAAGATTATACTATATACTATAGCTGATTTTTCGATACTTTTCTAAGGTCAATTATACTACTGGTAGTATTATTATACTACACCTGGCAAGTGGCAACACTGCTTGGGAATCAGAACTTTTTTGGACACAAGAGGCAAAAAAGAAGCTGTTACTTTTAAGTCGGATAGTGCAACCCATCGTGTGCACAGGAAAGGAGCGCTTACTCAATGACAAGAGAGGCGATCGAACGCACACCACACAACAACACAAACGAACACAGTGGAGTGATATGCAAATATTTGACTGCTGCGCTCTACCTATGTTTAGCACTACTAACACGAAAAAACGTCTAAAAGCGTTCATGTACAGTAGGTATACAATAAATCTGACTGTATGTCTGCATAATATGCAGTATTAGAAGTGTGCCTCTACAGTACTTTTAGCAGTACCGTACCTAGGAGTGGTAGGGTAGGATAGGTACACCCCCTTTCTCGTGTACGCAAGAAGAAAAAAATCGGTCAAAAGTAAGAGAAACGACAAAAATTATGCACTAAAGCTGTCTATCTTATGCTCAGAATGCGTTTAAATGGCTTTTTAAAGGCTAATTTTTCAAAATTTTCTTATCCTTGTCGGACCTTTAAACCTGCCCAACCAGGCCTTTAAACTATGTATGTGTGGTTTTTGGGAAAACATATATATTTATGTTTCTCAATATGTTTGCATGTCAAGCTATAGTTGCATGTAATTACCATATACATCCAGAACATAAGGCATTTCTTTTGCCAATGTCCCGGAATTATGCTTCATTCATTGTGCACGACCTTCATCAAACTTTTCATAACCAGAACATTTGGTTCCAGTTGAATAATACATACATACATACATACATACATACATACATACATACATACATACATACATACATACATACATACATACATACATACATACATACATACATACATACAAACAAACAAACAAACAAACAAACAAACAAACAAACAAACAAACAAACATACGTGGTCGATTCTCTCGCGAACTGGCTCTTAAAAACTCAAAAAGAGAAGAAAAGCGCAATGTGTTGAACGTGCTCACTATTGACTCTTTCAGTACCGGACTGTGTGGTTTGCTTTTGGCTGGCGACCAATTGTTCGATCGGTCAGGGCGCGCTCTTTCAAATGAGACTGAAACCTAAAAGATCCGACTTCTCAATCAAAGGCTGGAACTAAATTCCTGTAGTTTTGGGTCAACCTGTGCAGTTTTCTGACTGGATAAAATTTGTTTGAGGCCAAAAATGACGTTGTTCCGCAGCCCAAATGCCAAATTTGGCTACACCAATAAATGCAGAAATAATAGCGCTACAAAGTTCTGAAATAAAAAAGCGCAGTCTGGGGGAATTTGGGGGGTTTTATGGGGTCAAAGGGGGTCGAAAAAAAATTTTTTTCTAAATTTGTAGATCTAAGTAGTGCGTTTGAGAGACATTCAAGCAACTAATAAAAGCCCTAAATATTAATTCGCACTAATTCCCGAGAAAATAGGCTCCAAATTTTTCGTCCCATAGTTAAGGAGCGAAAATTTCCGGAGCGCATTATTCCACTCTGGAGCGTTGAATCGACATAATCTTTGTAGGTCCAGTATAACTCACCAGATGCTACTGCCTAGAGTGCGAACTGGTATTGGGTATTGGGTATTGGGTATTGGGTGTATTGGGGTGTTTTCCAGGTATTGGGTATTGGGTATTGGGTATTGGGGTTTTTACCCCCCAATACCCAATACTAATTGGGACAGGTAAAAATAGAGAAAAATCGATGTTGACCTGAAAAAATGATCTGAAAAAATCGAAAAAGTTGATCGATAATTCGGTGTAGGAAGCTGTTTTCGCGTGAAGGAGCCGTCCATAAACGATCGTTCCAAAATCACGATTTTTCCTCTCCCCCCTCTCCCAAAATCGCCTTGCGTCCTTTCTTGGGGACCCCTCCCCCTAAGGCGACGTCGTTTTTGGTTTACGCCTCTCCCGATAAAAGTGCAGTACATACAGTACTGTCCTGTTTTCTACTTACCATACTGCGCAATCAATAGAATAAATCCCTACAACCACTCTGGAAAGCTTTTCTGTATGTAGAAACCTCTCACAGAATGTACTTAAATTGAAAGTATACAATCGAAGTTCCCTAAAATTCCGAAAAATGCGACGTCGTTTTTTGCTAACCCCCTCCCCTCCTGGTGTGTGGTCTGTCGTCGCATTTCAGCCAACCTCCCTCTGGAACGACAACGTTTATGGACGGCCTAATCAACTAAACGTTCATAGAATTTGCTAAAGTGCAAGCTTTTCTAAGTGCTACACCAGTCGTTAAATTCTCTGTTCTTATCTAAAATAAAAATGCCATTAGAAATGTCACCATAATGTACCAGTACCGTACCCATAGATATTGCGGTGGTGCACAATTTCCGGCAGAGTTAGGAAAAAAATTCACCGGAAGAAACACGGCTGAATTGCAAAACAATAAGTACCAAAACTGTTGATTTCTGCTAATTTTACGCCAAAAAATGGCTTCTAAATGCTTTCTGAAAGAAAGGCTAAGTTTTCAAATTTTCTCGCCCTACTTGGGCAGCGGCCCAACCAGGCCTCTTAAAAATTTTAATTGCAGTGCCAAAAAATCTTGTGTACTTCACTGGAATGTACCTGTCCAGTGAAATGTAATTTTTGGCCCAGCTACTCAAGTATTGGGTATTGGGTATTGGGTATTGGGGTATTGGGGGTCTCAGGTATTGGTATTGGGTATTGGGTATTGGGGTATTGGGTTTTTTAGGTATTGTTCGCACTCTACACTGCCACACCAAATTTGGGCGGAATCGGTGAAAGTCAAAATTTCAACTCTCAATAGGGCATGGAGACAGGGTCGACGCTGTCAGAGACCGGCTCTTAAGTCCGATTTAGATACAGTGCACTATCCCTCACTTATTTGGAACCGAGAGCTTCTATTCAGCACCTGTGATCAGGTTTTAGGCTTCTACGTAGGTAGGTTCAGGTAAATTATTGCAGATTGTTCAAGAAGGTAACCGAGTTCTGGATACATATTTTGAGAAGGACATCACCGATCTCAGCGTTTCATCTGTCATCCAGCGATTCAGTCAAGTGATCATAGACGGTGTGTTCTGTTCTATTGATGAGATGAGTGCTGCGAAGAAAAGTCTGCTCAATGACGTGTTTGGTACGAACAACTTGGAAGCGCTGGATAGCTTGGATGAAGGTACTATTCAGTTTCTTGTTGTCTTTCTGGATTTATCTTAGTATTTCACTCTGTATTTCAGAAAAGCGATGTCTGTTGGCAATTATGTGTCTGCCGCACTTGGTTGCCTCAAAATCAGGAACAATTACGGTCTGAAGCAAATTCCATTCGCCACAGCTGCTAGCTATATTCTGCAGTTTGTGAAGAAGGTTTGTATTATTTTACTTTTCTGTCGAAGACCCTGCTTTTAACAGTTTTTCTTTATGCTCGAATTTGGAGGATCATGTAAAAACAGTTGGTCAGTCTTTCGAGCCCGATCCCTTCAAGCAGCCCTGTCTTCTCATTGCCACTGCTAGTGGACATCCGTCAGATGTGTGCTCGAAGCAGCTTCCGGATTACTTCTTAGTGCTGGACCACCAACCCATTCCGCTTCATGGACAACGCCTCAGTCAGGCATTTGCGCATCTGTTCGGTGCCTTCTTCGCATTTAACGTACAGTATGCGAAGCGGGCCAAGAATATCATGCAGTTGGTAGAATTACTCTGTGGACTGAAGCCAAAGAAGCACTTCGAGCGCATGCTCAAAGTAAGTTTTAAAATAACTTTATTCCCTGCATTGTCCCACCTTTTACAAGAATAAATCATTTTAGCCCTGTCAAGTGGCTCGATCTGCCCACCGATTCCTAATATTGGCCTTAGAAAAGCTGAAAAATAATCGCGATTCCGATGTTTAGAGGTTAGATCTTTCTAATGTTATGTTTATTATCTCCTTGCGCCAGACGCCTAAATTCGCGAAACGCAAACCGCTGGCTAATTTCGGAAATCGACAGCGGTTAGCGTTTTCTATTTTCGCATGTAAAGCGAAAATAGATTCTCTAACCGCTGCTGTGGGCGTAAATCGATACTTGAGGATAGTTTAACTAAGACGGTTCTCTTCGAAAATAGAACGAATCTTGACAGCAATTTTCAATCTTTTTGTAGTGGGACGGCTATTACACAACGTAAAATTGATGGCAAATAGATGCGACTGAGGCGTACTCCCCTCTGTGTAAAAAGGCCCTGAAAAAAGGGTCAGGTTTCGCCTTTGGATGAGATCACAGATTCGAAAATTTAACAATTGGCAGCCAGCCAAATTTGGCGCGCGGCCTACGAAACTCTAAATTCAACTCCGCCCATCGCAGTTGAACAGCGGTTAGCGCAGCGTCGGCCTATTTTCGAAAACGCTAACCGCAGGCCAACTACTCCAAATGGCGTATGGTCTGCCCCAACCGGCTATTTGGTACGTACATGTAACTCAACTGTTCTGCATATACGGGTTGTTTTGCGTTATACAGGGTGATGAAAAAATCTCAATTTTAGAAATTTATACGTTTTTGAACACCACCCGTATTCATTCTAATAAACTGAATGACAGCTAGTTAAGTTTTTAAACGTTATGAAAGCTGTCGGTATTTTTCAGAGTCTCGGTTTAACAGAATAAATACGGTACGGTTTGATGTGCCTTATGTGCCATTTTGTTTCTGTGTTTTTGTTGTCTTCTTTTCATTGTCTATTGAGAATAAATTCTATTAGAATTTGGGAGAAAGGTCTACCATTAAAACGAAAAAATCTTCTGCCAGAATATGGCAGTAGATTCTTCCAAAAGTGGAAGAAAAGAATGACTGGCAGACTATTCTGCCATTTCTGCCGTTTTTCCAAAAATGGAAGAATTTTACCCCACTTGCAGCAATTCTTCCATTTTTGGCAGAAGTTTCTATGGGTGACCAAATTGGAAGAACTGTCTGTCAAAAATTTGAGAGAAATTCTGCCACTATTGGAAGACAGTGTTTAGAGAGTATGTATGTATGTATTGAAAGAGTTTATCAACTAGTTGACACTCACACACAACACACGCAAGCACACGCACACACAGATGCAACCACTCGGTAACTTGACAATACAAACACACTAGGAATCACACATTCTTTCACTACTCCCCTTCACGGATGGCAGAGGCAGATGTCAACAGAGGCGGAGCAGATAAATACAGTTCGTTGTTCCACGGCTGTCAGGCACAGATGATGCCCAGACGACATCCGTGAAGGGGAGTGGTGAAAGAATGTGTGATTGTTAGAGTGTTTGTATTGTCAAGTTATCGAGTGGTTGCGTTTGTGTGCGTGTGTGTGTGTTGTGTGAGTGCCAACTAGTTGATAAACTCTTTCAGTATGTATGTATGTATGTATGTATGTATGTATGTATGTATGTATGTATGTATGTATGTATGTATGTATGTATGTATGTATGTATGTATGTATGTATGTATGTATGTATGTAAAACTATAAAACTATAAACTATAAAACTACGAATTTCTGTTAATTAAATGCTCAGAATACTTTCAAGTACGTCTATTTTTTCGTCTAGTTGGGCTGAAACCAAACCAAACCTGGCTTCCTTGAAATTTTACACCCGAATTTGCGAAGTACTGAAAATTATTAGTACGAAGCTGAAAGAGTACGTTATTTTTCTAAGTTTCGTACAACAATGGGGAAAGAAGACATTTCTACCACCTATAATGTACTAAAAATGCAAAACTCATGTAATTTGTGTGCTGTCTAGTGATGTATTTGTGACACTCTAATTCGATAAAGCCCACTATAATTCGCTAAACTATGTCCCTAATGCAGTTACAATTAGTACAGGAACCAAAACTCGTTAGGTAATGCTAAAATTTCGAAACGGAGGAAAGTGGAATATGGGTGGAGGAAAGTGGAACGGAGGAAAGTGGAAAGGAGGAAACTGGAACGAAAGAAAGTGGAACGGAGGAAAGTGGAACACGCCCATTTTTTCACGTAGCGCAAATTAGTGTTCAGAGTGAAAGTAGCGCAGATTAGGATTTACCCCAGACCGGAGCTCAACCTTCTCTACAACTTTGGTTCTGAGGCCCAAGTTGCTCCGAGGCCTCCCAAAAAGTTATTCGCAAAAAACTCTTGCAGAATACGGCATGTCTGAGGTATTCATCTTGGGACCCATATTACGGTATCAGGGTCAAATTTTCAGGGTCCGGAAGTGTCAAAATCGATTCCAGCGGTCCTGAATACCCTCTTCAGGAAGTTTCAACCAAATCCATCGGCCTGTCTATATTTCCGCCCCAAATTAGTGAAATTTTCGAAAAAACGCCATTTTTCGCGATTTTTGCAAACTTTGACCGGCCATATCTCCGGAACGGTTTGACCTGGAAACGTCACGAAGCATCATTGAACTCCCCAAGGACTCTAGAATCGAATTCTGAAGTCAGCTCATCTTCATCGGAATTAGGAAAAAAGCTCATTTTTTCAACGTAGCGCAAATTAGTGTTCAGAGTGAACGTAGCGCAGATTAGGGTTTACCCCAGACCGGAGCTCGACCTGCTCTACAACTTTGGTTATGAGGCCCAAGTCGCTCCGATGGCTCCATAAAAAGTTATTCGCAAAAAACCGCCAGCTCGCTCTTTTTTTGAACGCACTTTAGCGTATGAAAAACTGTCGCCTATATACTATTTAGTTTGACTTATTCGTCATGCGGTGGCAACTGGAAATTGTCTTTTATCGAAGATGATCCTATTCTTCTACGTAGTAAGGGCTCAGTGAAGGTTCCATCGAGCCAACATGACTCTAAGCTGCCAAATAGCGTTTTAGAGCCAATAAAAAAACAAGCAAAAAATTACTGAAACGCCCTCTAAAACTCGCATTTCTCTTAAATAGGTTCGATCGAGCCAACATGACTCTAAGCTGCCAAATAACGTTTTAGAGCCATTAAAAAACAAGCAAAAAATTACTGAAACGCCCTCTAAAACTCGCATTTCTCTTAAATATCTAAATATCAGCAGGAGAAACGCTTAATTCGGTTACGAAAGGTCTTCCAAGCCAATTTTAAGATAATAATTGGTGATTCTTGAGCCTATTTATTGCGGCAGACGCTACCTTGTATTTGGATTTTTCTCGAGGGCGGCGGTGAGGGGTTGACCTTTTCAGTTAAGGGGTAACCCCAAACTCCTAGTCCTAGTACATGTAGTACGTATGATTATAGGGCCGCAATTTAGAGTCAGTGTATTTAGTTTCTAGTTAGTGCTAATTTTAGTCAGATTTTCCGTAAATGTCTTTTGGTTTGCTAGGTCTAGGTTAGATGTAGTTTGCCGAAAGTGCTAACTCTAGCCGGGTAATGTTAATCGAGTTGTATTGACAGCTAGCTTGACTACAACTGCATTTGATAATGTGATTGCTTAGTGATATTGATTAATTAGCTACATTGGTTTCAGTTTCCAATTGTCCCCTGCTAGACTTGTCCTAAATAGTATAATATTAATAATACGCTCTACAACTACCAGTACCGGCAGTTTTGCTTTGTTTCCATTTTATCCACTTTGACTGGAACATCGGAAGGCAAGTTCTTTCTAACTGTTTATGTCTGGTCATTGTTTGTTCTGTCACCAGGCTTCGGTCACTACCAGCTACAGGTCAAAGGTCACAGAGAGCAGCATCTGCGCGATGTGCTGTCTACTGAAACTGTAAGCAGCGTGCTGTCGTGTGCACGTCGCTGCGATCTGTTCAGCAAATGCGTCAGCTTCTCCTATCGCCCAGCTGACGGTGACTGCAGACTGTACAAGACGCCTGTCTCCGATATGCAGCTGCTGCCAGTTGCTGGATACGAAGTTTTCGAGAATTCCGATCACGGTAAGCACCACTGCTGCCTGCACTATTGCTAATCAGACGGAACTTGTTTGCAGAATGTAGGAAGGATTCTGGCTGCCAAGAGGGTAGGTTTTTGTGTCGTTTTTTATGCGTCGTTTCTAGGGTGTTTGGCATTGGGCTATACACGTAGATGAATGTACCGCAGTACCGTACGTACCCAGGGCTATGGGGGTGGTACATCTTTCCGACCGAGTTGTGAAAAGAGTTCGTCATAAATAGGAACAATGCATTGTTGAGTACTAAAACTGTTAATTTCTGCAAATTTTGCACTCGGAATGGCTTTTAAACGCTTTCTCAATTGCTATTTTTTCAAAATTTTCTCGTCCTGGTTGGGCTGTGGCCAAATTTTAATCCCAGTTCAAAAGATCCTGCCTGCATCACTGGAATGCAATTTTTGGTATTGGGGGTCACAGGTATTGGGTATTTGGTTCATACATGTAACAGGTCATCCGCCGAAGGGGGGTTGGGTAGTCTGGCGCCGGCCGGGATGTCTGAGCCAAAATTATGGGAGGAGGGTTGGGCACAAAAAACGCTCAAAAATCGAAAAAAAATCGCTAATTTGGGCTGAAATACAGCTAAAAAGTGCTGTTTTGCAGGCGATTTTGGCAATTTTTTGGTCTGAAATTGTAAAACATTGCAAAAATTTGCTCAAAAATTTACTTGCCAGAAAAATCGGAGTCAAATCGTCTCGAGGGGTCCCCATCCGCCTAAGTCGGGGGCAGACCACCCAGACCCCCCCTGTTACATGTATGATTTGGTTACTGGGTTTTTCAACTATCGTTTCGTTTTACCTTTTCCACGTCTCCGGATTGGATCAAGGCTTGATTGAACAAACAAATCTTAGCTAGGATTTGCAGCTAGTAAGAAAACGAAGTCCAACTGCGCAGACATTCTGCTGTCGAATTCGTCGGCAACTGATGGCGTCTACCACATACAACTTTTCTCCAACTGTTCGGCAAAGCCCCCGGACGTGCCGTGCAATCTGTCCGTCTACTGCGACATGAGCACCGATGGAGGAGGATGGACGGTTTTGTGTCTTTTATTGCTATAAAAAGTTTGCCTTTGCACTTAAATTCATTCAGCTTTTCCAAAAACGCATTGACGGTAGTGTTGACTTCTATCGCAACTGGGCTGAGTATGAAAGTGGATTCGGCTCCCCAGACGGGGAACATTGGCTTGGTAGGACCGTATTTTTGTGCATTGGTTCTGAAAATTGTTACTACGTATATAGGCAACAAGATACTTCATTACTTCACCAACCAGAAGAAGTACAGACTGCTGGTGGATCTGAGAGAGAAAGGACGCTCCTGTCACCTGGCCGCTCGCTACAGTTACTTCAGACTGAAGAACAGTCTCAACCACTACCAACTGGAACTCGGAGTCTTTGAGGGTGGACTCGCTGGTAGAGATGTGCACGGGCCGGGCACGCCCGGCCCGTGCCCGGCCCGGCCCGTGGGCCGGGCCGGGCATGCCCGTCAACGATTTTGGACGGGCCGGGCCGGGCCGGGCACCATTTTCAGGCCCCCCGGGCCGGGCCGGGCCCGATTTTGATGCCCGTCGGGCATATATAAAGAAGAGCAGAATACAAAAAAGAACACCTTGATTAGCTTAGCATTGCCCCAAATGAATTCAAAATACGCTCCGTTCTACCATATGCAGGATGCAGTAATTGCAGCCTTGGTGCCGTTCATACACAAGCCTTTACCCCACCTGCCGACCAACTTAATTTTAAGCCTCAATTTGGAGCTCAGGCTTAGATTCAAGTGCAGACTTTGATTTTTAGGGTTTAGCTTGTGCGTCTGGCTTTAAAAAGGGTGTCAACCACTGCCCTTGATATGTAATGTACACTGTGTATCATATCAATGACAAAAAACCCCAATATCCAATTCCTGGAAAACAACCCAATACCAGTTTGCACTCTAATTAAAAGAAAGCATAAATTTGAAATTCGCTGTTTTAAAATGCCAGTTTCCAAAGCTTGACATGAAATTTAGCTTTTAATCTGAAAATTCATGCCAAATTTTCAAAAATTTAGTAAGACAAAGCAAAATTAACGGGCCGGACCGGATTTTGGGCGGGCCGGGCCGGGCCGGGCCGGGCACCATTTTCAGGCCCCCCGGGCCGGGCCGGGCCCGATTTTGATGCCCGCCGGGCATGGCGGGCCGGGCATGCCTCACCTGATCGGCCCGCCGGGCCGGGCCGGGCCGGAAAAAAGGTGCCCGTGCACATCTCTACTCGCTGGTAAACACAGTCTGTCTGCAGAATAGCCTATAGTCACAATAAAAGCATCGACCTTGGCAATTGTCCTAGTTGGCAAAACAGTGCCCTATAACTCAGACACTACGCCGTTATGCTATTGGCCATACATGTAACAGGGGGGTCTGGGGGTCTGCCCCCCCCCCCCCACCCGACTTAGGCCACACTCTCCCGGATGGGGACCCCCCGTGACGATTTCGCCGACCCCCCTTCTCCTATTTTTCTGGCAAGTAAATTTTTGAGCAAATTTTTGCAATCTTTTACAATTTCAGACACAAAAATTTCCAAAATCGCCTGCAAAACAGCACTATTTAGCTGTATTTCAGCCCGAATTAGCGATTTTTGGCGATTTTTAGCCCAACATTTGCGATTTTTTCGATTTTTGAGCGTTTTTAGTGCCCTACCCCCCTCCCAAAATTTTGGCTCAGACCACCCCGGCCGGCGCCAGACCCCTCAACCCCCCTCCCCCATCGGCGGATGACCTGTTACATGTACAATGTATGCTACTGGCACCATATAAGGTGTCGGTACTTAGGCTAGCGGCACCATGTATGGTACCAGTACCAAACATGGTACCCCTGCCCATGACCATGCGTGCCGGTACCATATATGGTACGACATTTGAACGAAGTATGGTACCGGTACCATATATGGTGACGGGACCATTTATGGTGCCACTAACCTAAGTACCGGTACCATAAACGGCGGAAAGTGCCTGACCGTATAAACGTATGATGTAAATGTGAGCCTTGTCTGTCTGTTTCAATTGCTAAAATAGACTCTATGAAAAATTCTTACTTTTGCCCATACTGAATGTGTGTTTGTAGGCGATTCATTGGGACAACACCGGGGCTTGAAGTTTTCCACCAAAGACGTCGACAACGACATCTTCGCCACCAGCTGTGCCCAGAGATTCAAGGGAGCCTGGTGGTACAGCGACTGTTTCAGTTCTAATCTGAACGGTGAGTATGCTGATGGCTGTACGGCGGCTTACGGAGAGAAAATTGGCTGGGTGTCTGCCAGGGACTACTACTATGCATTCGGATACGCACAGATGAAATTGCGACCGGCCGATTTTCCGTAGGTTTACTTTCTGCTATATTTACTGGAAGCAACGGTTTGGTTCTAGGCTCAACAACGTTGTCAGCGACCACTGGTGTGATAAAAACTCTACTTTATGTTAAATTGTGCTCCAACAAAACCAGGCATTTGTTTGATGAAGATAAGTTGAGCAACATGGATTGTAACATTTAGATGTGTTTCTTATCAAAATGACCGAATCTGATGTCTTTTTCATAGGCCCTCTAACGTTATTTTAACCTCCAGATTGTGACAAATTTGTAATCTATTTAAACTTTAGATAGGTAAACAAACCTTAAAATATGTGCCTGAATTTGGTAGTGTCATCCGATTTTGTAGTTAGATGACGAAAATGATTTTTTGGCGGTCAAAGTTTTCAAAGAGGAAAAATCTATGATTTCTGTTTTAGGGAACGTCAACAAATTACTTAGAAATAATTTGTCACGCGACTTGTATTATTTTAGTGATAACTGTAGACATCTGTTTGTCTAGCTTCTGTTTCTGCTTTGCTTCAGTGCCAGCGCAGTTGTTTGCTGTGTTTGTCGATTGCGATTTGATTAACTTTGACTTTGAATTGTGATCTGTAACAAGCGTTCTTCTTTACTTTGGTCTGCAGCTTAGCTTCGTCTAAAATTGTAAAGAAAGTCCTAGCCTCTGACTATGGTAGCTACTGTACCTCTCTCAAGCACAAAATTTGTAACAGACTGGCAATATGCATAACAACACCAATCATAATCGACAATTAGTGAGTTATTTGTAGTAGATAAACCAGGCTGAAGGTCAAAAAGTTTTTGCCCTAGATAGGTATGATTTCGAACAGCTCGAGAACAGGTCGCTACAGTAGCAGGCGTGGTGGTGGTTCGGTCACTCACCAGGCCTTTACCCCACAGTACACTTGTGTGGGTGCATACAGTGCGTGTGACTAAATGACAACGCCAGGCTACGGTAGTTACGGGTTTATCCTTTCTAATCCAAACCCGAACGAAAGCTTTTGTAACTATGGCCTTTTTCGGAGGTCGGCATGTTACAGCACGAGGGACTGCTAATGGAAATCCGCCTCTAGCAGCACCACAGATATAAAAAGTACGATTTAAGCCTGAAGCACTTGTCATAGCAGACGCAGTGTATGACAGCCACAAAATGCACAGCAACATTGTTAAAATGGTATTCATGTAACTCACAGAATTGGTCAGTAAACTGCTGACGATATTACGCGACTGGTCACGACGGCAAGGCACTTTTCCAGAGTCTTCCGAGTTGTCTCGGCTACGCTTCTGGTTCTCTTCCGGTCGGCCTCCGCTGGCCTGAGACCGGTCGGCACTGGGCGATCGTCGACTGCCATAGCGGGGGCGCTCGTAGTCACCATAATACCGGCTGTCCCAGTCCTGTCTCCATTGCTCTGGAGGGGGGACATGTCGTTGCTGGTAATATGGGTTGTATGGCGGCGGACCCCAGTCAAGCAACGGTTGATGGGGGGCCGGCATTCTGTAGTGAAATCCACCATGACGACGGGCGCCCAGAAAACCTCCGCGCTGAGGCCTTCTCGGTTTGGCTTCCTGTGGGGCACTTTGTTTTGGTTCGGCGCTAGCTACAGCCGTGCGCTCCGGGCCGGGCTTAGCTGATTCACCCGTTTTTACAGCAGCGTTGGCGGCCTCAGCCTTTACACGAGGCTTCGGCGGCGGAATGGGGTTTGGGTTTTTCGGGCACGACCGCCATCCATGTCCTAATTCACCACAGGCAATACAACGGTATTCGCCATTCGGGCCAAAACCACTGCAGCGTGTTTCTAATTTTCCGAGACGCTCCGCTTGCGCCGCAACAGTTTCTTGCAATTGATTCAATTCGGCAATAGTGTGAAGCAACGTTTCGTGGTCGTCGCTGTCACGACCTGAAAGCAAGGTTACAATAGCACCACACAACCGATCAGAGAAAGGGTTGGCAGTCGTAAGCCACGCCCATTTCTGTAAAAACTGCTCAAGCTCCTCCTTAACATGTAAAGCACGTGTTGAGTCTGCGCCTGTGCTAATGTACTGCACATCCGAGTGCAATTGCACTAAAATTAAGCCTAGGGAACACCGGCAGAACATGGTTGCGTACCTCCACCAGCGTGTGCACAAAATCGTGGTGGGGTTGTCCCTAGCAAAAAGATAGTGAAGCCCCCAGGTTTGGGTCCGTTCCTCGCTATTTTCACACTTGTAATTAGTACATACCAGTACTTTGCATATTTTGCGATACACCAATCTGGAACGGCCAGATCCCAACCTAAACTTGTGCCATTGGCCAAACAAATCTTCTACATAACAAAAGGCGTCAACTTTTTCTTGACCAATGCACCTAATTTCGACACGTCTGCATTTTCTGGAGCCAGGTGAGAGTTTTCGTAACTCCTCACCACAGTTGCACTCAGTTAAAGCCAGCAGCTCACCTGGAGTGCGCGGGGGATCGCTGTAATTGACGTCGTCCAAGCTTGCAACCGGGGCTTGTGACGGTCCAGCAGTTTCTTCACCCGGCGAGGTGGCTGAGGCTTCCACGGCTTGGTCGCCCTCGCCTGATTCGACCTCCATGGCATTGTCACTTTCTTCGCCTTCATCCGATCCGTCGGCATAAAGGTCCTCAAATCGGCAAACAGGGCAAAACTGTGCATTTTTCCGTTTGCTGCACAGCTTGCACTGGGCCATTTTGCCACGAAACTCCACTGACGGCTTCCCATCTGCCGGAAAGCACTGGTGAAGTCCTTTCGGGCAGCGGATAACCGCCTTTTTCCTCTCGCTTAGCCGCTCGAACTCCGCAACCGTGTGCTCGCAACGGCTATGCGGCATCGCAGCGTCTGTAAGTGCATTAACATAATGCTCGTCAAGATCGTATGTAAGACTTTCCTCAAGCGCTTTACGTACAGCACTAGACAGAATAGTTTCAAGTGAGTCACTATCCGTATCTAGCGAATTCACCTGATTATTGGCGGAGGGTGGGGCAGTTGGACGCTGCTGCCAACCACCTCGGCCATAACCACGCCCTCTAAAACCTCCCCTTCCCCTCTGAGGGGGGCTTGCCTGACGGTCACCTTTCTGACGAGACCAACAATCGCGCTTAATGTGACCCTTTTTACCACAAAAGTAACAAATTATATTGGATGTAGACTGAGTGGATGCAGCTGCTGAACTGGCAGGGTCGGGCTTTGCGCTCAGTACCGTGCTAGGTCTAACAGCGGCAACCATTTCTTCAGAATTTTTAATAACTTGACCTACTCGAGTAGCCAAACGATTGAAATTACGTTCCAGCGTTCGGAATTGGTCAGAATAGGAATCATCGTCATCAGTAGTTGCACAAACCAGATTTTGAGTCTTTTTAGAGCGTAACTGATTAGGTGTTTTGTTGTCAGAAAGCGATTGAGTAGTTACAGGTACGGTAGGTTGTAACAAAGGTGATCCGGACACCTTGGCGGGACTAGCAAGCTCAGAAAGAATATTTTCGTGTTTTTGTGCCAGACGGAGCGCATTGTCGAAAGAAGTGGGCTCCGTGCCAATGCTAATGCGTTCTGCGATAGGGGTTTTTAGTCCGGCCATAACGTCTAAAAAGTTAGAAGCTACCATGGATACTAAAAAAGTATTCAGTGACTTAGGTGATATGGCCGGTTGTCACGCGAACACTGGCCAGTGCCTAACTCCTGAAGGTTTATATTATTGGTCAGCCACTAGACTCACAAGTGCTTTGTGTCGACATAAATTAAAAGGCACTTATACTGCTACACTTAGTGACCAACATTTGTTGATTGATGAAATGCAAGGTGCATTCTCATTTCAGACTGCCCTGGCGAAAGGGTTGGAGCGCCGAAGTTGCTTGCCTATAGGTGCATTAAAGACCGACCAAAGTGAGATTTTTATTCAGTTCCTTAGTGGTATGCCTAAAACTTGGTTACAATTGCTGAATTCGAAATCGCACGTACCATGGGTTTTGAAAAATCATACAGTTGGAAACAGAAATTTTACATTAGAGAATACTGGCTCTGATGTTTCAAATCCGAAATTTCAATATCTGTATGACAAACTGCTTGCTATGGAAATTCGTGGTTTTCGTAGCATTTGGTTAAGCCTTTGCGATGTGGCAAACCGCCAATTACAAATTGTCTGGCAACTTTTATCACTGGACCCAACGCTGGGTGCCCGAGCTCTTTTACATAGAGAAAATATTCACGCCTCGTGGGCTGGTGAAGCTTTGTTAATTACTGAATGTCGTTCTGTTAAACCAAATTTCGTGTTTTGGAACATGAAATACAAAAATACATGCTATGTGTACTTACCTGTTTTGGTGAGCGGTACATTGTGGTTTGTGGCACCTGGTACTAACGATTTAGTTCCCGAGTCCCCTACCATAGGATGTGAGCATGTGACTTACAGTATATACCACAAAAACGGTGCGTGGTACAGTAATAATGGCGAAGTGCACGTTGAAAACTTCCCCATTGAACTTTCCTGGCATCAAAAATTATACCATAGAGTTTTTACAGCCCCAGCTATTTTTAAAGACAAACTGTCTGGTTTAATGGCTTATGTGTCCCCTTTAAAACACAATCATTGGCGTACCTGGCGATTGGAACGTCAATTAGAGCAGTTGGTTAATTATACGGCAGAATTGTCCATCGACCCTTCCAGTTTTGTTCAAATACTAAAGGGCGCTGGCAACGGTATCGGCGCCACGGTTAATGCTTATGGACAGGCTGTAGAACACGTATTGATAGGTGTTGGGCATGGAACAAGTTCGTTAGTTAGTGGCTTACTAAAGGGCCCATTGCAATGGATTATTAATTTAATAATTTTAATTTTAATTCTTTCTCTAGCTGGCATAATTATTTATTTCTTGGTCCGTTTTTGTATTCAAAAACAGTGTAATAGGCGTCGACAGCCTAATAACAGACGTCCAGTGATTGATCGCGTCAACGATGGCCCGATAATTACTGAAGAATCTCCTATGGAATATGTTCAGCCCATACCTCTCACTCGTGCGGCTATTAGTGGAACGCGTAGACTTCTACCTATAGCCCCAAACCCACCCTCTAGTGACGTTCCATCTCAAGTCGTTGTGCGGCGCACACGACTACCGCGGTCCTTGGTCAATCAACAACCGTTTGGGCTAATGTCTGACCGCCGATGGTCTGTACTTGCAGCTGATCATTCGGTTAGTATGGTTTTAGGCGTCGAGGACCAAAGTGTGGTTGAAGTGCCCATCTTCCTCAGTGCGAAACTGAGTCTCAACGGCCTATCAACCTCGGTGGTTGCTTTCTGGGATGACGGCGCAACGTTGAGCCTCGTCAGTCCCTGTGTCGCTGAGTCTCTGGGGGGATGGACCGCCACTCCGCCTACTACCGCTAGAAGCATGACGGGACACTCGATCGCTATCATCGGACAGATAGTTGTCAACGTACAGATTGGCCACACGCTGGTCCAAGCCCATCGACTGCGGGTTGCCAAGAACCTCAGCTACGACTTCTTGATCGGCTTAGACCTCCAGCGCCGATGTGGCATGCATACAATTAATTTGGATGAGCGTTGGATGGAGCTGGGAGGCGAACGAATCCCCTTCTTGTCTCCTCATGTAGTTCGTGGTATAACTTCTTATAGTAAAACGATTGCTGTAAGAGCTGGTGAAACTATCACTGTTCCAGGGAAAACTGAGCTTACTGTCTTCGGCCTGACGGACGGCCAAGACCCGCACCAAACGGACCGTTCTCAAGATAATGCTGCCGCCGCTCAAGAGCCCGTCGGACAGAGAACTGCCCCGCGGTCAGCTCAAGTCTATTATCCGACGAATTCGGGTGCTCGACCGAAAACCAGTAAGTCTAAGACATGGTTATTCGAACCTAAGGAGCAAATTGTACTGCAAAAGGGTTTATTTTTGGCACCAGCTTTAGTGGTTTTAATACAAAATGAACAGTGTAATTATGTGCCAGTACGTATTGCAAATGCTTTCCCATATCCCATCGTATTATACTCTGGGACTACGCTTGGTACTATCGAATTGTACGAGCCTAAGCGTAGTGAATTAGCTGCTCAAATTTCCCATGTAAAGTCGGCTGATTTAGCTAAGTTTGACGAAACTTGGCTCGAAGCGTTAGATTTGTCAGCGACAGATTTAACGGTGCAAGAAAAAGAGACTGTCTTGGCGACCTTAAGAAAGTATGCTCATGTGTTTTCGAAATTTAAAAATGACTATGGCCATACTACGTTAGTCGAACACAGTATCGACGTAGGAGCTGCCCTGCCTATTAAGCAGAGGCCTTATAGGATACCCTTTCGGCAGAGGGTTGTGATAGAGGAGCATGTAGAGGATATGTTGAAACAAGGCGTCATTGAACCTTCCTCATCACCCTGGGCTTCTCCTGTTCTTTTGGTCCCAAAGAAAGACGGTGAACTGCGGTTCGTAATAGATTATCGTAAAGTTAACGCGGTGACTAAGAAAAATAGCCGTCCTTTGCCAAGATGTGACGACCTCATTGACCTAATCGGGGGAGGCAGTGGAGGAAAACGTCGATTCTTTTGTGCTCTAGACCTGACCGCAGGTTATTGGAGCGTCCCTATGGATGAAAAGAGCCGAGAAATTACAGCCTTTTGTACTCACCATGGCTTGTGGCAGTTTTTGGTTCTACCTTTTGGGCTGACGAATGCCCCTGCTACTTTCCAGGATTTGATGTCTCGAGTTTTGTCGGGTGTAGACCGAGCTCTCATCTACCTGGATGATGTTTTGTTGGTGAGTGACTCCTTCGATGAAGCACTCACAGTTTTAGTTACAGTCTTTGAACGTCTAGCACAAGCCGGACTAAAACTAAAACTTAAAAAGTGTAGTTTTTTTCGAAAAGAAACTGAGTTTTTGGGTTTCATCGTAGGACGGGATGGAATTAAACCAACACCTAAAAAAGTGGCCGCAATAGAAGCACGTAAAGCTCCAGAAAATTTAACTGATTTGCGCCGCTTTTTAGGGCTTTGTTCTTATTACCGGCGGTTGATCCCCGATTTTTCAACTGTCGCTAATCCTCTGTATAGAATGACTCGGAAGGCTGTTAAATTTGAATGGACTCTGGAATGTGAGGCTGCCTTTTGCGAATTGAAACGCCGCCTTACAACGGCTCCAGTTTTAGCTTTTCCTGACTTTAAGTACCCATTTATAGTTGAAACTGATGCATCTGGGGTAGGCCTAGGTGCTGTTCTGTCTCAGCAGATAGAAGGGCTTCGAAGACCCATTGCTTATGCTTCTAGACTCTTACAGGGTGTGGAAAAACGTTCCAGTGCAGTAGAAACGGAAGCTACGGCTGTTGTATTTGCTATAAAACAATTTAGACCATATCTTTGGGGTCATAAATGTACGGTTGAAACTGACTCCTCTTGTCTTAGGTGGCTGCTAACGGCGAATCACACCAATCCAAAACTTGCTCGATATGCTCTCACATTACAGGGTTATGACCTGGAGATCGTACACAGGTCTGGAAAAACTAATTTAGTTGCTGATGACTTGTCACGAATGACAGTCGAGGCACAAATACACAGTTTAACAGCTGATTCGGTTCAGTCTAAATCGAAAGACTCTGTAATCTGCGAATTAGATCTACAGAAGCTTCAACGTGATGACCCTTTCTTGTTGCCGCTAATTGATTATTTAGAAACTCAGAAAGTTCCTAGCGAAGAGGAACTAGCTAGGACTATTATTTATTCCTCTCAGTTTTACACTTTACAGGATGGGATACTGTATCGTGTAGAGCCTAAACAGCGTGGTATGATACTCTTAGTAATTCCTGACGTACTTAAAAAGGACGTTGTCACGTCGTGTCATGACAGTGTCTTTTCTGGCCATTTAGCTTTAAGACGCACTTATTTGCGAGCCAAAAGTCGTTACTTTTGGTTAGGCATGTTTCGAGATATTCGCAGACATTGTCTTACTTGCTTTCAGTGCGCTACGAGAAAGCGCCCTTATAAGGCCACCGTTGCCCCTCTGTGCCCCTTACCACCTGTAGCGTACCCATTTGATAGAGTAGCCTGCGATATTCTCGGTCCACTACCGCAGTCTTACTCCGGCAACAAGTATATCGTGATTTTTACTGATTACCTCACTAAATGGGTCGAAATTTTTTCTACCAGTGACATAACTACTGAAACTGTAGCTAAATTATTTGTAGAGGGAATTGTGTGTCGATTCAGCAGCCCTAGGGCCTTGCTAACTGACCGGGGAACTCAGTTTACTTCGGCTCTAATGAACGCCATATGCAAATTGTGTGCCACGCAAAAGATTTTTACCCTGGCATATAATCCAAAATGTGATGGCCAAGTGGAGCGTTTTAATCGCACTCTGCTTGATATGATGGCCATGTTTGTGCAATCAAACCAGCGAGACTGGGACGAGCGCTTACCGTATTTAGCTCACGCTTACCGTACTAGCGTTCACTCGTCAACCCTCGAGTCTCCTTTCTTCCTCATGCACTTGCACGATCCGGTCTTACCTCTACAAGCCTTGTTAAATTATGTTCCAAGCCCGTATGTTGATACTGCTGACGACTATAAACTTTGGGTTATGGATAATTTTAGCCAAGCTTGGAAATTGGCTAAAGAAAATGTGACAATTGCTCAGAAAAGTTATAAACGCTATTATGATGCTAAAGTCCATTTGCCCCACTTTCGAGTTGGCGATCAAGTTTTGATTCATAGCCCTGCAATTTCGGTAGGCAGAACGAAGAAATTAGCCCGTTTATGGACCGGCCCCTACCGTATTGTACGGACTGATCCTAACAATCCTGTGATTACTGTACAGTCTGTTGAGAAACCACGGGAAGAACCTTTTCGTGTTAACGTTTCACGTTTAAAGCCACTCTTCCCACAGTTATTCGACGCTCGTTTCCCTAAGCGGGGAGGGGAAGTTGAGCCTAAGGTTGAAATTACACTGGACAAGGAACGTGAAGTGACTGATAGCGAGTTTAATGAGTCACCGATTCTTAGCAAAAATCAAAAGGGTGCTGTAGACAAAAGTTCTAATAGAAGTAAAGTGCAAACTGGACATCGGTACAATCTGCGCCCTAGAACGAATGTAGGGTTAGCGCTGTATAAATCTAAATAATTTATTGCTTAGATTTTGTCGCTGTTCGACCAACTCCAGTACCGGAAATTGGCAGTTGGCATGACCGTAATGAACCTTGGCAACGGCCTGACCATGAATCTACTGTAAGTACTAATATTTGTGCTGATCGCACGAATTGCGATTTTGCGCCTAGACATATTTTACAAAAACTAGGCCCAGAGCAAAAAGGTGCGTATTTCCTGCAGACACGGATTGTCTTGGCTGACTCAAATGGTTCCTGTCGGGATGTAGCCGGTAATCGATACCTGGCTCAATTTGTTTCAGCTGCAATTTTGCCTTCGGAATCTGATAATGTAATTAGTAATGAGCTGTTTAATTACGTCGCAAAAATGAACAGCAGAAATTCTATAACTAAACCTGTTCCCGTCGTAAACGGACAGGGCTGGGTCGATTTGATTATAAGAAGCTGGAAAGACAGACGCCGTGGAGCTGCTTTCTATGCTGTTCGGATTCTGGTAACTTTAACGCAAAACCCTAGTTATGACTTAGTCCTGGGGAGTCCCTTTTGGCGATTAATGGGACCTGCCACTTTTGTCTGGACTTAGCAGCGTCCGTATGTCACCTTCCCTACCCGTCAGTTATCGATTCGACTGAGTCGGTACGAAAGTTGGCATACTTTGGGTCGAGACTTTGTGGTGCCTGAACGGTCCATCACCCTGAACGAGTTGGCGGTGGACCCTGAACGCCCACCTCCCAGAACTCAAGTTGAGCTTAGCAATGCCGAGGCCATTGAAAAGCTCGAATGTGAATTGAAATCTAAGGAGGCTGAGTTGACGGAAACTCAAACCCGTCTGGCTAGAATTCTCGGAAGAAGTGTAGTTTTGCAGTCGTGCGTCGACAACGCGCTGCTACCGACTATCGACAACGTCCGCAGACAAGTGACGAGCCTTCACCGAACCAACTCTGAAGAACTGGAACTTGACTTGGACGATTTGGAGGCAGAGCTCGGTGACTGCCGAGTCGGTCCGTCAGACGAAGAGGCGCCCACGTTCGAATAGTTTGGCGGACAAGCTAGGAAGAAACTTGTGAAAATAATATTGTTTTATTATTCATTAGTTTTATTGTAATAAGGAGTGAAGGTGCCAGCACAGACGAAAGCGTCAAGCGCCAAGCTCAAACAATTTAGTTGATAGAATGATTGGTGCAAATTTGAAAATTTTGTCTGTGCCTTGTGTTGTTGTATATTTGTGTTAGTGGGAGCTGTTGGCCCTCCTAATTCCTGATTTTAGTTAAGAGACCGGAGTTCTCGAAATTGTGTAGACCTTCTTTTTGGAGCATTAAGAAAGACCGAATGTCTTCTAAAATGTCTTCTAAAATGTTTCAGACATTTTCCCTAGTCGGGAGGGAAATTGTAAAGAAAGTCCTAGCCTCTGACTATGGTAGCTCGGAATGCACTCTAGTCAAAGGTTGCAGACATGTTTTGGTATGCTATCTGAACGGCATCTCTCCGGTGCCGGTACCGGAATGCCTACAAAGCGTATCGCTAGCCATAACGTCTCAGGGCCTACGCCGGCCAAAGGTCTACGTTTATATAATCGCCCCGGCGCCAACAGCTAGTTAGTCTGCCGTCAGTCTGCTACGTCGGCCGGTGGTCGCCGGTCTCAGTAAAGCTTTCTAGAATCCACCGGTGCTTTACAGTTGTCGTTTTTTAAAAGTCTAAGACTGAGGGATAGTCTAAGCGCAGAATTACAGTGAAAGTATGTATCTCTGTCTGTGAGCGGTATCATGCATTATTTAATAATGTGTAAGCTTCATGAAGGCCTTTTCATGAATGCTATTTATTTCCAAAAGGCCTTGGTCTTCGAGATCCTTGTTTATCTATTCCACAAGTATATAGAAAGCCGTTCTGTTGTACTGGTATTCATTAAAATTGGCGCCCAGTGAATGGGAAAATTGCTGCGAAGTTCAGTAAGCACGGGACCAATCACTGCCCCTTTTTTCTGAACCGCGCCGCACCGCAGCGTGCGGTTGCGGTGGCAACTTTAAACCATCCCGCTGCCTGCCGCGCTGTTTTTGCTGACCGTACAAGTATAGTGCTGTTTATAGTACCCGGGTACTATATATGGCACTTAGGGTTTTGCGAAAATAAAATTGAATCCATTTATAGTACCCGGGTACTACAGGGTGTGTCAAAAACAAACAACCCAGCAGAATTTTTGCTGTAGCAACCGCAAATCACAACCGATTTGAATGAATCCTGCTTTAAATGAAAGATAAATAAATTCTTGAAAGACTGGTGAAGGCCCTATTAAGATACGATGCTTAGTTCCTGAGATATTTTCCTTCAAACTAAAAACAGAGATTTTGGCAGTGAACAAAAGCGATTCCGTTGCACTTCACAACAAAACGGATTCCTACTGCTGAGGGGCAACAAGACTTTTACAAATGAAGTAACCAAGCATGAGTGGCACCAGAAAAACCTCGTTACGTTAGCCCTGAGCAGTAGGAATCGGTTTTATTATGAAGTGCAACAGAATAATAAAAATCGCTCTTGTTCATAGCCAAAATCTGTTTTGAATTTGAGTGTAAGTATCTCAGGAACCAAGCATCATATCTTAATAAAAGCTTCACCAAACTTTCAAGAATTAATTTATCTTTCATATAAAATAGGACTCACTGAAATCGGTTGAGATTTGCGGCTGCTACAGTAAAAAATCTGCTGGGTTGTTATAATCTCTGTTGTGCACTGCCAAAATCTCTGTTTTGATTTTGAAAGCAATTATCTCAGGAACTAAGCAACGCATCTTAATAAAAGCTACACTAGTCGTTCAAGAATTTATTTATCTTTCATTTAAAGCAGGATTCATTCAAATCGGTTGAGATTTGCGGTTGCTACCGCAAAAAATCTGCTGGGTTGTTTTTTTTGACACACCCTGTATATATGGAACCTTTACGGTTGGACGCATATATGCAATATGCAATATCAAACAATGCATATATGCATGGTTTTTGACATGCATATATGCATATGCAATATCATATGCATGCAAGATTCCAATATGCAATAGTCATATGCAAATTGACCCTGATATCAAAATTTTGCATATTTTTAGTTTGCATATTTTTTGTCAAAGGTGTGGCTGACTTTTCCTGCTGTTATACTTATGTTCTGAAGAACGTTAAACGATTCAAATAGTTGCTTTACCTATTTGTCACAGAGAAATCCATAAAGTATTAATCCAAACAGTACAAATTTCAAAGAGATCTAGTAGGACCGATTTTTGGTTTTGAGCTGAGGAAAAATGAAAGAGTTTGTTTGGCGAATTGCAAATTTCTGCAAGCACCTCATTGCTTCATAAATATCTGGAGTATTTAGCACAATTGTTCAAACTAAGGTGACACAATGAACATCCCAAAACAGTCAAACAAACTGGATTTCAGTGTTTATAGGATAGTCGCCACGTTTTTGCTAATTTTTCATCAAACTAAAATATAAAATCTAAAATATAAAATCCCTTGATTGAGGCAGTTAATACTGTAAATCTGTACTTTGCAGAGATCAAAGCTTCCTCTTTCCACTTACAGAATGGAGATGAACGGCTTGAGACCTTAAACTCAACTCGCAAAGAATGGATATCCCAACTGAGACTTTTCAAATTCTGAATTTTTTAGTTTGTGAAAGTAGGACAGGACTACAAACGGTTAGGTATACCACATTAAAGCGAATAAATTTGAACATGCAAACTGTAATTTAGCCTAAAATCTGTAATGCCAAGCCAACCATTTTTTATCTAAAAATTACAAAAGGAGCTTGTCTTTCATGCGAAGCTGTGTTTCCCCTCTTGTTCTTTCCAGATGAGGTGTGTATCTGTAAAATAGGTATGCCTAACAACTGATAAAGATTGCATAGGTAGACATTCCAACCAAACTCGAAAACGCTTGGAAAACGTCTAATTATCGATTTCAGGCCGCCTTCATAAAATATGCAAATATGCAAAAAATATGTACATATCTCATTTTTGCATGCATATGATATATGCAATATCAATATGCACTAGAGATTGCATGCATATATTCATATGCAATATCATATGCATCCCAAAAATCCAATATCATCCAACCATAGAACCTATACGAAATCTGCTCTATAAGAAACTAACAATAGTATGTGAAGTTCTGTGCTCAAATTACCGATTTGTTGTAAAAATAGGTTATGTATGAATGGGTGAATGGGAAACGGAAGACGGACTGAATCACTCCCCTTGGACGAGTGTAGAACTGGGTGGGCACTTGGAACTGATGGGCGTGAGCATACTGTTGTTTGGGTATGGGATTTTCAGGAATCGGTTCGGTATGGGTAGGTAGGTATTTTTCGGCATAGCCAGGAATCGGCTCGGTATGGGTAGGTATTCGCAAAAATACCGGTATACCGGTATTTATTCGGTATTTGCTGCAAATGTTTTACAAAGTAAAAACACTGAATTTCCCATTTACACGGCAATGGATTTAATCATTTCTAAGGTCAGAGGCTGGAAAATTCATTAAAAGCAACGGGATTTACAGCTTTTAGAATTTTTTTGAATTTTTTAAGTTTTACTAGAGTGAAAATTGTTTCTATAAATTATTTTGGTTAAGAGAAATGCTTCCATTGTATTGTAGTTTGAAGGCCTGCTAGTGTAAAGTATGGAGCTCTAACGAGCAGTGACAATATGGCTATTTTGTTGATTGCGAATGTACTGTACATCAAATACATAGAGACTTGATTATTAAGGAACAGGTTGAAGGTAAGGCAAAACTAGACCAACGCTTTCTGATGACAAAGCAAGTTTGGGACAAGGGAGTATGGTCAGAGGACTAACAATCCTATAAATTCAATATTTTGGAAGGAAATCGTAATAGAATGTGTTTCTGAATGCCCAAAAAATGCAAAATTACAAAGAAAACATTGCAATGATAGGGAATTTTCGTTAAAATTTACACCAAGCTGGGCAAAAAATACCGATTACCAAATACCTGGGTATTCCCAAAATAATCGGTATACCCGGTATGGGTATTTATTAAAATACCTGGAATCGGTAGGTATTTATTGGGTAGGTATTCCCAAAAATACCCATTTTTCCGTATGGGTTCGGTATACCCAATCAACAGTACGTGAGCACATGGAATTGGTGGGCGTGAGCACATGGAACTGGTGGGCGTGAGCACATGGAGTTGGTGAGCACTTGGTTGGCTTGCTAGGTGGGCTTGGTAGGCTTGATGGGCTTGGTAGGCTCGGTGGGCTTGGTAGGCGATAGGCGGTAGGCTTGGAAGATAGGCGGAAGACGGTGTGTAGTAGTAGAAGAAGGGACGCAAACACAACACAACAAAACAATGCAGTCCCGGGTCTCGGCACCAAATGAAGAGAGAGAGCCGTTTACTAACAAAACAAACAATGACCGAAGGGTTACATCAGTGGATGTTATATACAAATCTGTTTCAGTACATACATCAGAACCTCTATGATTGCATTATCTACTGTTTTTCTTCATACAAGCAACGTTTTCCCTCCAAAAGTAGTGTATTTTGCGCACGTTTTGTATTTATAACAGCTCATTTCAGAATAAAAATCTGTCTCCATTTATAGTACCCCGGGTACTATAAATGGCACTAAGTGCCGTTTATAGTACCCCAGGTACTATAAATAGGGGGGTACTATAAACAGCACTATACGGTAGGGGTCTGCCTGTGCTGCACCTTTCTTTGTTCTGTTTCTGCTCGCTTCACCGTTAGAGTATTACAATTGTTTCTGTTGGTTGGTGTGGTTGTGCAAGACTTGCACTTCCCTATGCAACCGCTGTTGTGACGTTTCGTGTTCAGCGAGAAACCAACGTAAAAAGATGGACTCGTTCTACGTTATAGAGTCCACAGCACAGAAATATGCTGTACCTATTATTATAAAAAGGTACTTTATAGGAGACCAACTCCAAGAAGCAGTTCTGGGGTCTATGACCAACTTCTTTCAACGGTTGGGTGACAATAGCAGCGATAGCGTGTTAGCCGGACTCACTCGGTTTAACCAACGTTTGGATTCGTGCAGAAGTTGTGGTAATTAGATTAGCATTTTGTTTACTAACGGCTCTGCGGTTGTGAACACCTGTAAGTAGCAGCTAAACACTCGGAACAGCAAACTCGTAGCCAATAACAATGCCAAAACGCAGTGGTCGTCGTCCTCCGTTGTGCTGTTTGCTCCATCTTATTTCAGTTGGTGCGGTCAGAGAATGGAAGGTCAGTGAACTGTCAAGACGACACACACCCAATCCTCTTTCCTGAATGCATTACAGTAGCGCTAAGGTTCAATTGTCATAAGCTAACTCGCAATCCCAGCATAAATCACTTCGTAATGTGCTGACCACAGAAGAAAAATTGCACATACAACAAAGTGGTGTGACCAGAATCGCACTCACACTCATACATACTCAACGTACCCGTACATTAACGTGAACAAATACATAACGTGCGTGTACAACGTAGTCAACACTAATAGTTAGTATTTTGTCTTTCGTTTCACACCAACGCCAACGTGCCTGTCGCGGACAGTACTGTTTTAAAAGTATCACAAAACGTACCCATTTTGGGTACGGGTAAGTATTTTGAGATGCCCAATTTTTGGGTACGAGTACGAGTAAGTATTGCCAAAAATACCCAAGTGTACTCGAGTATGAGTATTTTTGGGTATTTTCCAGGCAGATAATTGCAGAAAATCGAATAATAAATGAAAATGGGCTAAGTTTACATATTTGCATGAAACAGAATAGTTTTATTGATCTTACAAACGACATAGAAGGAAGAATTTAATCTAACAAATAGCTTCTGCAACAATCTGACGGTTCACCTTCAACATCAATTCGTTCTCGAGGTTCTGAGCCCCTAAGCGGTGCCTGCGCTTTAGCTAAACAGATACTAGACTGAGAAAACACACGATCAATGAAAGCAGAAGATGCCGGAACAGATAACACATCAGTCGCAACCTTATAGAGCCGGGGGTAGTGCAAGCTTTTTGCTTCCATCATTTTATGGAGTCTAAAGCTTCCACTTTTTCTTCAGGAATATAATCTTTGACATAATTTGACAACTCCTGCTCCATTCTCCGGTACACTGGTGTTTTTTTACCTTTTGCCCCTTATTGCGCTAAGTCCGTACCACTAAAGTGCGCAGCATGTGCTTTCGAGCTTTTCTTTTATGACGCACAAAGCGCCGAAATTGAAAATATTTCCCATTTTATAATCACCTGAGAAAAACAAAATACTTGGGTATCATTGTAAAATGATGGGTAAGTACGAGTAAGTATTCCAAAAAATACTTGAGCATGGGTACGGGTAAGTACCAGCAAAAATACTCAAGTGTACCCAAGTATGGGTATTTTTGGGTATACTTTTAAAACAGTAGCGGACAGTCTTGTGGATTCGGCGGCCAGATCTCCAAGTGTTCACAACCGCAGAGCCGCTAAACAAAATGCTAATCTAATTGCCACGACTTCTGCACGAATCCAAACGCTGGTATAACAGTCAGGGAAATAACAACATATATGGTATCAGTACACATATATGCAAACGGTACCATATATGGTACCGGTGCACCTTCAAGTGGTACCATATATGGTACCACTTCCTTATATGGTACTGGTACCATATATGGTACCGGTACCATATATGGTACCCCTTCGATCGAGGCCTCAGGTGGTACCATATATGGTACCGGTACCATATATGGAAACGGTACCATATATGGAACCGGTACCATATATGGTAACAGGTACCATATATGGTACCCCTTCGATCAAATCATAAGGGGTACCATATATGGTACCCTTTCGATCGAGGCCTCAGGTGGTACCATATGGTAAACGGTACCATATGGTACCCTTTCGATCGAGGCCTCAGGCATACATGTAACAGGGGGGGTCTGCCCCCCCCCCACCCGACTTAGGCCAGACCCCCCCGGATAGGGACCCCCCTCGAGACCGAGACGATTTTTCCGACCCCCTCCGATTTTTCTGGCAAGTAATTTTTGAGCAAATTTTTGCGATTTTTTGCAATTTCAGACACAAAAATTACCAAAATCGCCGGTAAAACAGCACTTTTTAGCTGTATTTCAGCCCAAATTAGCGATTTTTGGCCCAAAAATTGCGATTTTTTTCCATTTTTGAGCGTTTTTTAGTGCCGGACCCCCTTCCCAAAATTTTGGCTCAGACCCCCCCTGGCCGGCGCCAGACCCCCAACACCCCCTCCCCCATTCGGCTGATGATCTGTTACGTGTGTGGCCTGAGGTGGTACCATATGGTACCACCTGAGGCCTCGATCGAAAGGGTACCATATATGGTACCGGTACCATATATGGTACCGTTTCCATATATGGTACCGTTTCCATATATGGTACCGGTACCATATATGGTACCACCTGAGGCCTCGATCGAAAGGGTACCATATATGGTACCCCTTATGATTTGATCGAAGGGGTACCATATATGGTACCTGTTACCATATATGGTACCGGTTCCATATATGGTACCGTTTCCATATATGGTACCGGTTCCATATCTGGTACCACCTGAGTCCTCGATCGAAGGGGTACCATATATGGTACCGGTACCATATATGGAAGTGGTACCATATATGGTACCACTTGAAGGTGTACCGGTACCATATATGGTACCGTTTCCATATATGTGTACTGATACCATATATGTTGTTATTTCCCTGACTGTATAAACCGAGTGGGTCTGGCTAACACGCTATCGTCACCCAACCCTTGAAAGAAGTTGGTCGAACTGCTTCTTGGAGTTGGTCTCCTTTAAAGTACCCTTTAAATAATAATAGGTACAGTGTGTTTCTGTGCTCTGGTTTCTATATTATTACGTAGAACGAATCCATCTTTTTACGTTGGTTTCTCGCTGAACACGAAACGTCACAAACAACAGTGCTTGCATAGGGAAGTGCAAGTCTTGCACAACCACACCAACCAACAGAAACAATCGCAATACTCTAACGGTGAAGTGAGCAGAAACAGAACAAAGAAAGGTGCAGCACAGGCAGACCCGTACAGTCAGCAAAAACAGCGCGGATGCAGCGGGATGGTTTAAAGTTGGCGCCGCACGCTGCGGCGCGGTTCAGAAAGAAGGGGCAGTGATTGGTCCCGTGCTAAAAGTCGCTCGCTAACAAAACAAAAATAATAAAAAGCAGTAATTTATTATTTTCTTTGTCGGTGTGTTACTTGGTAAAGACTGGATCAGCAATGTGCAATTGTCGAAAATTCAAGCTCATATTGCTGTTGGGATTTCAATCTTAGTTTAAAAAAGGCGATCCCTAAATATAGTGTTGTTAGGCTCTTTTTTTTAAAAAAAAAGCTTTTTTTTGAAGGCCCATCTCGAAAATTTTTTATTTTATTCACAGTATGGAAATTTTGGGGTAAAATCGCTGAATTTAGCCTCAGATATACATTAGCAGTGCAGTTCTATCAATTTCTTGCCTATTCTAAGCCTAAAAATATAGGTTTTGAAGGGCAGCAGCCACTCTGTCTGTGAGCAATGCTGCAGTGCAGGTAGAATGTCGACTCTCAGGCTGTAACACTATGTTTGAACCAAAGTATCAGCTTTTGTATTTAAGAGCCAGTTTTTCTAAGTATCGACTCTTCCCGGACAAATCTCAACTTTTTGTCTCCGATTTGGCTAAAATTTTGTATTTTGGTTTAATTTGACCTAAAAAGACATTTTATCACCTTCCCGGCCATTTTTGAGAGGGTCACTTTTTCGACCCAACCTCAGCTTTCGGCTTATAACTCGGGAACGAATCAACGTAGAACGTTGGGGATTGCATATTTAGAATCAGAAGAGCATTCTCTTTCAAACCATACCCTACTCGACTAGATTTATAACAAAAAAATTTTTCCGAACCCCTTCCGGACCCTATTTGACCCCCCTACAACCCCCATTCCGATAATTTTATTTCATGGAAATGTAGCGCTATCTATTCGCTTTCGAACGCACAAAAAAAATCGAGAAAAAAAAGGGGGCGCAAATTGAGTTTTTGGGCCTTGAAAGTTGAAAATCCGTGATATTTTATATAAATTTGCCTTTCAGCTGGTGTACACTGCAAAGAGCAGAACATGGTCAATTGTGGACCGATCTCCAAGATTTCTGTCATACATATTACACTGTATCTCTTGCATACATTGCACAATTCTGGACTTGCTTAATACTTTCTGACGCGAGTTAGCTTGCTTCTTGGTGTCATTTAAGAGTCAGTCTCTAATTCGGTCCAGTCTTGCCCCTTATCCCTATGTCAAGTTGAAAATCGAACTTTTGTGTAGAGAGCTGTGCTTTGGTGCACTAATAGACATCCATGAGTCATGTTAAAACTTCAAAGGGTTTATGGATTTGACGCTCCATTCCCAAGATATATGCCATCAAAAATAGGGCCACTAACTACATATGGGACCAAAACTTCCAACTCGGACTTCTTTCATACTATAATAAGAGTTGGGACTAAAAAATTGGGGCTTTTGAATAACTTTTAGAGTAGATTAAAAAATTTTGGTTCAAAACAATTTTTGAGCGAAAAATTTTATCGACCACATTTGGCGGGCCCTAGCACGTCTAGAACCACCTAGGCCGGCTTTTTTATTTCATAAATTTGTAGCACTATCAATTTGCTATGGTCTGGAGTAAACCACATATAGCTATGGCCCGTGGTTTGTGAGAAATTCGCTTCCAAATACTCGAAAACATGCGAAGTTCTATAGTTTTGCGGCTTCAATGCCAGATTTCAACTCATCAGAGTTGGGACCTCAAAATTGGAGCTTTCAGGTTTTAGAGTAGATTTAGAATTTTTGGTCCAAAATAATTTTTGAACAAAAAATTTTCGACCACTAGCTGGCTGTAGCTCGTCTGCAACACCTCCAGGCTGTTTTTATTACATAATTTTGTAGCGCTATCAATTTGCTACAGTTTGGTGTAAACCATATACAGCTACCACCCATGGTTCGTAAGAAATGTCCATTAAATTAACTAAAACCATGTTTTGCATAGCAAAAAACAAGAGACTTCTGCATGAAATTTGGGCTTTCAGAAGCGAATTTCTCACAAACCACGGGCCATAGCTATATGTGGTTTACTCCAGACCATAGCAAATTGATAGTGCTACAAATTTATGAAATAAAAAAGCCGGCCTAGGTGGTTCTAGACGTGCTAGGGCCCGCCAAATGTGGTCGATAAAATTTTTCGCTCAAAAATTGTTTTGAACCAAAATTTTTTAATCTACTCTAAAAGTTATTCAAAAGCCCCAATTTTTTAGTCCCAACTCTTATTATAGTATGAAAGAAGTCCGAGTTGGAAGTTTTGGTCCCATATGTAGTTAGTGGCCCTATTTTTGATGGCATATATCTTGGGAATGGAGCGTCAAATCCATAAACCCTTTGAAGTTTTAACATGACTCATGGATGTCTATTAGTGCACCAAAGCACAGCTCTCTACACAAAAGTTCGATTTTCAACTTGACATAGGGATAACGGGCAAGACTGGACCGAATTAGAGACTGACTCTTAAATGACACCAAGAAGCAAGCTAACTCGCGTCAGAAAGCATTAAGCAAGTCCAGAATTGTGCAATGTATGCAAGAGATACTGTGTAATATGTATGACAGAAATCTTGGAGATCGGTCCACAATTGACCATGTTCTGCTCTTTGCAGTGTACACCAGCTGAAAGGCAAATTTATATAAAATATCACGGATTTTCAACTTTCAAGGCCCAAAAACTCAATTTGCGCCCCCTTTTTTTTCTCGATTTTTTTTGTGCGTTCGAAAGCGAATAGATAGCGCTACATTTCCATGAAATAAAATTATCGGAATGGGGGTTGTAGGGGGGTCAAATAGGGTCCGGAAGGGGTTCGGAAAAAATTTTTTGTTAGAAATCTAGTCGAGTAGGGTATGGTTTGAAAGAGAACGCTCTTCTGATTCTAAATATGCAATCCACAACGTTCTACGTTGATTCGTTCCCGAGTTATAACCCGAAAGCTGAGGTTGGGTCGAAAAAGTGACCCTCTCAAAAATGGCCGGGAAAGTGATAAAATGTCTTTTTAGGTCAAATTAAACCAAAACACAAAATTTTAGCCAAATCGGAGACAAAAAGTTGAGATTTGTCCGGAGGTTAAGGAGCAAAAGTCGATTCCTAGAAAAACTGGCTCTTAAAGTTGCTTCTGATGCATCCTTGCATCTCCTACAAGCTATATCTCATGCTAGGAAAAAATTTTGAAAAAAAAATTTCGAAATGAAAAATTTTCATAAAAAAGCTTTTTTTTGGCTTTCATAAAAAATTTTTTTACAACTCTATCCCTAAAATCAAGTCGAGAGTTCGGGCCCGCTAACTAACAAAATTTCATAAAAAATCTTTGTTTCTACTACAACAGTCAGGCGGATCAGGTGTAGCTGGGGGGGGATCAGGAACCGATCCCGAACAGAAATTAATGTGTTTAATGATCATAATTAATTATAAATTAAAGATTTCTATCGATAAATATCGAATATCAATATTTTTTGGCAAAATTCCAAAATTTCAAAATCGTCCAAAATGGTCATGTCCTATATCATTTGAAAGCCGTTCGCCTGGCGAGTCTAATGATCACTAAATTAGCATAGCAAGCGCCCCGGGGGGCCTGTTTTGCCAAATATAAAAGTACCCCTAGAGACGCATCAGTATAGGCACGCTCCAGAGGGCCTGTTTTCCAAACATAAAAATACCCCTAGAGGCACGCATCAATATAGGCACTCTCCGGAGGGCCTGTTTTCCAAACACAAAAATACCCCTAGGGGGACGCATCAGTATAGGGCACGCTCCGGAGGGCCTGTTTTAAAAACATAAAAATACCCCTAGGGAACGCATCAGTACAGGCACGCTCCGGAGGGCCTGTTTTGCCAAATATAAAAATACCCCTAGGGTACGCTTCAGTATAGGGCACGTTCCGGAGTCGTACAGTCATATTAAACTTATTTAATTAATATCTAATCCATTTCTGACCTTTCCTGATTCCCCCCCCCCAGCTACACCTAACCCAGTCAAGCACTCAACGCCGTTTATGGTACCGACATCATGAACCGACACCATATCATAAACGGCGTTAAGTACCAGACTGTACAAGCAAGCTGTCTAACTGAAAAAAGCTTTCTCAAGCAATTTTAAGCTGAATCAGCATTTTTAGCAATTAAGCAACTACACCTTTCTTTTAGGCACCTACGCACTAAAATTTTCCGTTTCGACAAAGATTTCGATCAAAATACGCTAGAAAATTAGTTTTTGAAAGAAAAGTTATCAAGTTCTTGTCGAAAAGTTGAATTTTTCGCTAACGGTTTTTTAAATTTAATTTTACACCAGAAATCCAAATTTCTGTTTGAATTTTGTGCCGATATTTCGTCTCAATCTTGTACTGTGCAGCAGCCCTCTGGAACTTGGCTGGCCCTTTATTCCAGACCCCATAGTTTTGTCGGCAAAGTAGGGCTACGGGGCCTGTGGTCATACATGTACGAGGGGTTTTGGGTTACCCCCCTGCTGAAAGGCCAGCCCCCTCACCCCCACCCCCTTGCTTGTTTTTGGCTCTTCTATAACGCTACTTGGCAGCTTAAAATAGCGATTTTTAGAGTGCTTTTTGAAAAAAACGTGCTAAAAACGCATTTCCAGGCGTTTTTGGAGCTTTTTGAAATTTTGGACCCCTTTGGGCGAATCCCCCTCGACCCCCCACCTGAGGAAACCCGCCTACCCCAGGTCGGCCCGGAGCTGGTACATGTATGCCTGTGGTGGCCCATACATGGTGTCAGTACCATAAACGGCGTTAAGTGCTTGACTGTTGTACTATGCACGTAATAATTATAGATTCAGATCGTATCGGTTCGTTAAGCCGCAAGATCGCATGCACGTTTTCCTTTAATCTCCTGTGTTTGTTGGATAAAACTTGCGTCAGAATGAGCTCGAATGTTTCGAAAGAACAGGTAGGTACTACTGTATAAGGTGACGGCAGATGGGTTTCTCTTCCGCCAAACCGTTTTTCTCTTGACACCTTAGCTCATAAACTCTTGACTCAATTTTTGTTTATTCTTGGTTTTTCCCCTCATGGAAGATTTTTTGTGACCATTTTGAATTGAAAGCCGGTCTACGCCAGCCCAAACAATTCGTACCGCCTCCAGCCAGACCCTTCATACATGTACTAGGGGGTTCGGGGGTTACCCCCTGCTGAAAAGGTCAACCCCCTCACCCCCCGAGATTGGTCAAGGGACCCCGACCAAAAATACAAGTTCTGGTAGTGGCTCCAGTATTAACAAATTGGCTCAGAAATCACTAATTTTTAGCCTAAATTCATTTGAAAACCCTTTGGAAACCGAATTTGACGCTTCCACTGCTGATATTTAAGAGAAATCGGTGTTTTTGGAAGCCCTTTTTGTCATTATTTGCTTGTTTTTAGCGCTAAAACGCTATTTGACAGCTTAAAGTAGCGATTTTTAGCGTCCTTACTGAAAAAACGTCCTAAAAACGCTTTTTCAGGCGTTCTGGAGCTTTTTGAAATTTTGGAACCCCTCTGGGCGAAACCCCCTCGACCCCCACCTGAGGAAACCCCCTACCCCCTCCCCCCAGGTCGGCCTGGAGCTGTTACATGTATGAGGTCCATGTATGGTTGCATCGTAATAGAATGGTTTGCAGTTTATGGGGCGTGTAGAGCAATTGTTGTCCAATGCACCCGAAGCACGGATGCAAATGAATGTTTTCCTGGCTGCATATTTTAGCAAACATGGTAAACCTGATGTAAGTGCAGAACATATAAAGGCTGACTACTATAAACTACAGCAATACATAACACATATAAACGTTTTGTGTGCTTCTGAAATCGTTAACTCCAAATACATTTTGTACGTTGACGTTTTTAGCAACATATACACAAAATTTTGAATTGATGAACGACGTAGTTTATGGACGACCTCATACAGTCTCTAAATGCATAACATGCACTACAATAGCTGTGCATTCTAGCTGCCTGCTGTTTTTGGCTGCAATAGCTTTCCAGAGGTGTTCCAAAAGCACATGAAGCACACGGTCACTTACGAAAATGGACAGTTGCGTCTGAACTCTGTACACAAAAGTACATAAGAAAACCAGTATTTATGAGCCGGTTTTTCTACAAATCGACCCTTGCTCCTTAACCTCCAGAAAAATGTAATTTTTTCTCTATAATTTTGTATTTTAGTTTAATTTGACCTAAAAGACATTGTATCACTTTCCCGGCCGTTTTCGAGAGACTCAATTTTTCGACCTTCTCTCAGATTTGGCCGCATAACTTGGGAACAAATGTCCTTAGAAGCTTTCTTTCTTTCCGCATTTAGATAAAAAACTATATCTTTCAAATGATATCTTCTACTCAGCTGGATTACATAAGAAAAATTTTCGAACCCCTTTTGGGCCCGATTGAACCGCTATTGTCGTTTATTGCCGACTTATGAGGCGAAATCCGAGAGAAGGTCGAAAATTTGAGTTTCTCAAAAACGGCCGGGAAAGTGATGCACTGTCTTTTTAAGTCAAATTAAGGTAAACTTCAAAATTATAGCAAATCGGAAACAAACAAAATTTTGGATTTGTCCGGGAATAGTCGATACTTGGAAAAATCGGCTTTAAACTGTTTCCACTGCATAACGTTTTTCTACAGATGCGCTGGCACAGTTTGCTGGTCAGTGGGAAAGACCGGACTGCAGCAATTCCAAAACTACTACTGTGTCTGTGAATCTAGAAAAGGTCTGATTAGCAAGAGCTACATAGACCATTCCCAAATCTGACAGTTGCAGATCAAAGCGAATTTGTTGGAGATACTGAAAGACCAGTCGAAACCAATTTCACTGAGTGATCTGAAACTGGCTTATGACAAGAGATTTCGACCTGCCCAGTTTGGGGTTAGTTTGTGCAGCTAAAATGCACGTTTTACAGCGAAATAGGCTTTTTGCACATTTTAAAAAGCAAAATAGGGTTTTGAACGGCATTTTTGCACTTCAGACAGGATTTTTAATCCTGAACCTGTTTTGAGCCCAAAAAAGGTCGCTGAAACCCACCTTTGAACACCAAAAAAGGTCGCTAAAACTCCCTTTGGGCATAGTGCTGAAACCCTATTTTGGATCAGAAAAATTCCCCCCAGCCGATAATCCAGCTACATGTATGGGTGGGGTCGTTTGGGAGGTCGAGCCCAAGTTGGGGGGTTGACAAACCGCCTCAACCTCCTGCGGTCCATGTATGGGTGCAAAAGTTTAAACTAGAATGCGGTGACACAAAGGGCTGTCACACTGAACGGCTCGCAAGAGCAAGTGGCGTCCTTGTTGGGTATGTGTTTCACTACCTGATAAACTTATACAAACAAAATACGAACAAACCCCTGTTGTTACATACAGTGGGGTGCAAAAGTTTAAACGCACCCAGTCAGGTACAAGAAAAAGTGACTTAGAGCGGATATAACTTCACCATAACGCAACCCATTGCAGCGCAGTCTGCACCACCTTTTTGGTAAGATCTCAAGCTATGTAACGGTGTATAACAGTTACTGATTACTTCAAACAAATCAGCGAAAAGTCAGTTTTTCTTGAAGACGACAAGGTGCGTTTAAACTTTTGCACCCCACTATACATGATAGTGCCATTATCTTTTTACAATGTACGTACAGCTAGTGCAACGTGTTTTTGACTGAATTGTCTTTCAGTGCAGGGAATTAGGCTGCCCATTGGACCAATTCCTTCTTGAGCAAATGGCAGACGTTGTCAGCTTTTCCGGCTCTGGGTTCGTTGAAGCTAAAAGAGTTGTAGCGCCCAGCAAAGCACCAAAGGCTGGCGTTAAACCGGCTAGCGTAACCGTTAAACAGGTAGACTAGCTTGGCTACTTTTATCGATGTGTATTATTAAATTTCTTATGCTTTTAGTTGAAAGAACGCATTCTTCACTTACTCAGCAAAGGGCCATGCACCACAACCAAGCTAAATTGCCGCTATCAAGCTGAATTTCCGCCGATCGACTTTGTACGTTCCTCTCACGATATCAACGATGTTCATTCATGTGCTAGGGGATGTGCGGGTTAATCCCTAACTAGAAAGACAGTCCTCAAGACAGTCTGGAGGCCTCTGGACCTATAAAACAGTACAGTACTAAAGTCTGTTCAAAAATGATTGGCGGTGGCGGAAAAAAACCGATTTTCTCATAAACTTTGTAACTAACATAACATTTTGCATAACTCATTCCGGAGCAGTCAGATTGAAATAAAAACGGCTGTCATTTTCAGAATGAGCTTGAAAAACTGCATTAGATGAAGCAAATTGCATAGCACCAGACATGGGCAAAGGGGGGGCTGAGGGGGGTTAGCCCCCCTCAGGCTCTGACCAACCCGCCCCCTCAGCCGGCCGCTACCCCCCTCAGGAATTTTTTGGAAGAATTTTGTATAGAAAATTATGATAAAAATATGCCTGGATTAGGTGTAAATGACTTCAGAATAGCTTATTTTAACGTATTTTAATGAAAAATCAGCCAAAAAACCTTGATTTTAGCCAAAAATCGGACTTTTTGGCTTACCACCCCCTCAGCCCCCCCCTCAGGCGCTCCTACCCCCCCCCCCCTCAGCCCCCCCTCAGGAATTGGAAATTCTACCCCCCCCCCTCAGCCGAAATGCTAGCCCATGTCTGCATAGCACTGTATCCTGTATATCATACATGTACTAGGGATTTAGGGGTTACCCCCCTGATGACAAACCCCCCTCACCCCCCACCCCGAGAGAGGTTAAGGGCCCTCCCCGACCCAAAAATACCAGTACCAGTAGTGGCTCCAGTACTAACAAACTGGCTCCGAAATCACTAATTTTTAGCCTAAAATTCGCTTGAAAAGCCTTTGGAAGCCGAATTTAGCGTTCCCACTGCTGATATTTAAGAGAAATCGGGGTCTCTACCAACAAAAATTAAGTTTAACTAGTGAATATGAGGCCGTTTATACCGTTTGGGTCAAATTATAAATGTTGGACAATTTTCCACAGTAAAACGGATCGGATCGCCAACAATTTTTTGACCCGTACACCCTTCCGAAAAAGGCGTTTTTCTCGAAAACTAATTTGAGAATCCCCAAACATGTGTACAGTATATCTGCGAACTCGCAGTTGCAAGGGAAATAGATTCTGGAGTCCGCTTGTCGATTTGAGGCCTCTGAAAAATGTTGATTTTGCTGAAAACCGGTTTTTCCCGCAAAATACGTACCAAACTGCGCGGAACGTTTGATTTCATGTTCGCATCTTGTAGCTAATTTGCTTGATATAAAAATTTTGGGGTCTTGAAGAAAGTTTTCGAGAAAATCGCTTTTTTCCGTCACCGCCAATGATTTTGAACAGACTTTAGTATCGGCTTCAGTACAAAAAGTGTCTTAAAATAACCCGAACCTGTCAAATGTACTGTATGCTGTCATCCTTCCTTCATTGTTGTTTTGATTGCAGAAGACAGTGCTTGGGTGTAAACTGCTGAGCTTTGTGGCTGACCAAATGCAGGAATCGGTCGAGGTTGGCTGTGGCGGCTTCTGTTCGCTGCGCAGTTGTAAGCTGTGTTTATTTTATTAGTATCTTTGAGCTGTACCGTTTTCTAGGGTGTAGTGTGATTGCGCTCAGGCCTGGGGCATTCATTTGTTGAGGGGGACAGAACAGAATTCACAGCAGAACTTATGCACACGTTTCAGCTGCCCCACAAACCCGGGGCAAAGGTACAGTTCCAGTTCCACCACCCAAATTACCATCAACTGTACAAGTGCCGAATCCAGTTGCACAATCCGTGACACCAGTCGAACTGGCAGCTGCCTCGACCAGAGATCGCTCAACTGCAAAACCTTCCTTGATGAGTACCGGATCAAAACCAGCTTCACAATCAGTGGAACCTAACCAAGCTGCTGCTACGTCAGCCAAAGATAGCTCAACTGCAAAACCTTCCTTGAGAAGGCTTTCTGGACTGGCTGAACGCCAGGTTGCATATGTGGTGTGGCAGGCGCAGCGGAAAGGACTGCTGCATTCTGGTCTACAACATATTTCGATGTCTAAGCCTCTGGAACTGGTTTTCTTCAATCAACAGCGTGATCTTTCTGGAAAATTATCGACTAAACTGCTCAATCAGTGTGTGTCAACAGCTCTGCCTCATTGTTTGCTTGACTTTTCTGGAGTCTTGGGTTCGTCGTTCGCTAACTTATCTGCCCTAGCTATCGAAACCCCTGTACAGGACAAGTGCTTGCATCAGGAGTTGGATTTTGCTAAGATGGTACTGTACCTCTCAGACACAGTGTCGTAAATTACAACCTAATGCAATTTGCAGCTGATTAGCAGTGATGGCACAGTTAGTGACACTGAGCAGTCTGCTGATTCTGAGAGTCTGACTGAACTGGTGAAGGGGTTGTTGAGCTCAGCTCGAAAGCACAACCTACTCTGCACTGGCTTTGACTCCATCTTTGCTGCTGCCAAGACTGATGGAACAGAGCTGGAGTTGGTTCTGTATGACCCCACTGCCCCGCAGTCCCTGCTGCAAGTTCTCTGGGCCGAAATATCTGCTGTGTCCTGCTTTGAGCTGGACTTGAAGTCTGTCTTGCCGAGCTCTCAGCCTGTTTTGGTCTGTGCTGTCAAAGCTCACATGCCAACTGTCCATTTGCAAGTGGAAGCTGTGAAACAGGTACTACGCGTTTTGTCCATGCATATACTGAAGAGAGTTTTACTGGGAGAGTACACTAACAAACAATGACAATGAGAATGCAAACACTGAGTATGTATATCTTTCTTTCATCACTCCCCCTTGGATCAGCGCCATTGTTTAATCGGGGCTACTTCTGCGCCTGACGATCGTCCAGAAACACGAGAATTGGGAGAGTGGGAACCTTGAGAAATGGGAGAGCCAGAAGGCGACTGGGAAGCAGAGAGCGAACGGGGATCCTTGAAACGAGTAATGTTGACCACCACATAGTGAGGCTGGCCATCCACAACATCAAATTGAACCTCTTCTCCACTGTACAAAGAGAGCTGGGATGAGGAAGGATGCACTTGAGATTGGAGAAAGAAGTAGTCCTGTTGAATATCGGGGCGGGAAAAGAAGCCATAACGAGAATTGAACCATCGAACGACACCAGTGACATGAGACTCTATTGTTGGCCAGTGTTGAGTGAAGAGAGACTGAGCGGGATGAGGAGACTGAACACGCAAACTGCAAACAAATGTCCAAACTGGAGATACAGGAGAAGACTTGGCAGGATTAGACTTGGGAGAAGTAGACTTGATAGGAGAGACCAGTTGTGAATGGCAGTGAAGGGCAAAGTGGCCGACTTTGTTGCAATTGTAACATCTAGGAGGGGAACCGGTGGATGCGCGTTGCTTGGGGACTGAAGAGGGAGATGAACGCTGATTGAGAGAGTTGTTAATTGCCTGCTCGGAGTTGTAGTACTTGACAGCTTCTGTAGTAACCGATTAGATGTCATGAGGCTGGGTGACATAAGAGAGGTGGTGAATCATGTGCTTCTTGATTCGATGGGGGATGAGGTTAACGAACACAGCTGCAGCAATACTCTCCATGGAAGGAAGAAGGGCCAGTTGAGACTTGAAGTGATTTGCGAGCTTGACCACGCCTGGATTGGGCGGCTGTTGAAGTAAGGTGAGAGCAACTTGGATGGGGGACTCGGCCGGTTGCAGGAGAGGTTTGAGATGAGAAAGTGCGGCATAAAGAGTTGTAGTCTGAGCATCCGAAAGCAAATGGAACTGTTGTCGAGCAAGAGTATTGAGGGCAACTTCCAACACTCTATGCAACAGGAGACCAGATTGTTGCACGAAGGAGGTGACGTCAGTGGACCAGTGAGCAAAGGAGACATCATTAGCCGATTGATCAAAACAGTAGACTGTGGGACGCGGAAGAGTGATGACGAGTTGTGGCTGAGCAGCTGGAGGACGGGCTTGAAATATGGTGAGAAGTCGCTCATAGCCGTCGGCTTGGTCTTGCTGGAGACGCTGGAATCGCTCCTTGCGCCGTTGGTTTTCTGCCTCATATTGGAGTTGGTCTGCATCGCACCATCATCGTTCTTGATCCTCATGTTGTTGTTGGTCTTCATCACGCTGTTGTTGCCGTTCTTGTTCATCAAGGCATCGATGTTCCTCACGGTGTTGTTGTTGCTGTTCATCAAGGCGTTGTTGTTCCTCACGGCGTTGTTGTTGCTGTTCATCAAGGCGTCATTGTTCGCGAAATAGTTGTAGAAGATCAGCTGTGGTGTGAGATGGGGAAGGAGTAGTGATTGGAAGTGATGAGGCTGCGATCGGAGCGATGAGTGGAGTAGAAAGCGCAGAGGTGCATGGTTGGGGTTGTGCGCTGGAAAGATGAGCAGAAGAAGTAGAAGATGAGCGAGAAGAAGTGGGAGAAGTAGGATGGGACTTGGTCTTGGCTTTGCGATGGGTAGAACTGCTTGGCGATGGAGTGAGATGAGTGGGTTTGGCCTTGCCCTTTGGCATAGTGGGCAACACAGCAAAAGTTTTGGTCTTGGCACCAATGAAGAGAGTTTTACTGGGAGAGCACACTAACAAACAATGACAATGAGAATGCAAACGCTGATTATACAGTATAGATAAAAAAATGTCCCATCGCTTTTTCGGCCTTCACTCAAACGTTTCGTTCTCAGTCACCTCTTTACCGATTTGGCTCAAATTTTCAGCACAAATTAACAACATGATTGGCTAAATATTCTGCAAGTGTGGTGCCAAAATTCCGACTCATACTGGTTTTATGACCCGAAAACTAGGAATGAAGGTGGTCCACGCAAATATAATTTTTTTCGGTAATACAAGGAGTACAGGCCTGAAACTTTCAGGAATGATTGGTGTTGCTATTTGGCATAACATACTAAGCGGGCAGCCCTGTAGCTCAAAGGGCACTAAAATGGGGGAATTTCAAAAACATGACGAAATATGACTTTTCTTCATGAAACCGGCAAAATGACGATTCTGGAACAGAGCTTAACATGCATTTCGCGAGAAAGTCAGCTTAGGTGACGAAGAGAGGGGGCAAGGGGGTTCATCTCACCGATCCGGCTAAAATTTTATGAGCATAAACTAGACCACGAACGATGACCTTCGGCGCATATTAGAAGAAAAACACCCCCCTAGAACCGGAGCTACACCCCCTCAAAGTTGGCTCGCCAGCAGTTTTTTGGCCAATTTTTGGACCTCTAACGACCCAAATTCAAACGTGTGCCGTTTGCGCATTTCTAAACCTACAGCTTTCGCATGCGCACCAATCGATAGCTATTTCAAAATACTTTAAATCAACCACTCAATTTTTCCGTATCCTACCTGGTTAGCGAGTTATTTTCCGAAATGTACCAAAAATTGCGAAAATTCACCCTCCATTTTTTGCAAATATTCGCACATAACTCCGGCCACAGAAGCGTGGGCCACCTGGAACTTTCTTCAAAGTTAGCTCATAACTGGCCAAACACAATCCACACAAATTGGTCAAAATCCAAGGGGTGTTGCGGGGGGGGGGTTTGGCCCCCTCAAAGGTTTCCGGAAAAAAATTTTTTGCTGCAAATTAATTTTGAAGTTGTCTATCTGATGCAGTTTAATGAGCTGATTACGAATATGAGCTCCGTTTGGCTAGACTCGGCCCGGATCGGGAGATATGCAAGTCAAAAGTTCCGAAAATCAATGCCCCCTGGTGAGCATATCTTTTGATGGCCAGCCTAAACCGAGTCACAGGGCAGTTTTCTAGACCTATTTTAGCCTGCTGAGTTCAAAACTACCTTCATTTTTGCGCTACGACCTCCCGTTCGCGAGTTATGGCCAGTTGAAAATCACTACTACAGAAAAGTGCAATTTTGGTGGTGCGCAAAAAAATCATTTTTTTTATCCAGGCCCAAAATTTTATTTCTGACCTGCTCACCGGATGTACTTTTGCCCACTGATTCCAAAAATGACTTCAGTTTTGCTCTAGCAGGTCGGCTTCCCGAGATATGGCCATTCAAAGTTTCGCGGCAAATCTGCACTTACAGCTCTCACTCTGTTTTGAGCTTCAAAATGGACTGCGTTGATTAGAGCCGCTATTATTGCTTTGGCTCTGATCTACTAGATGTAGATTTCTTCGCTACATCCGAAAATGACCCATTTTTTACTGTACGACATCTGCTTCAAGAGATATGACCGTTCAAACTTTTGCGGCAAATTCATACCTAAATCGGCTATGACCTACGTATACCAATCTCCGCTCCACTGCCCCTCCAGGGAAATTGCTTGTTTTCTGATTGGAACGCCTTTGTTGGCGCTGCATAACTGATGTGAGCACCACCTGTTCAATCTCTGTTCCCCTGCCCCAGTACTGCAGCAGGAGAAGCCAAGGCCAGGTCGTATGACCTACCGCCCCTCAGCTACAGCATTTTAGCCAGAGCAAAAAATGGTAAGCTTATCCGTGTTTCTGCTGCTGTATTACTGTATCTGTTTGTTAATTTACTTTGTTTTCACACTGCTTGCTACATATACTGGTTTTCAGAAGTCTCACTTGTTGTTTGCTCACTGGGCAGCTGTGGCTGAGTCGCAGGTTGTAATAAACGAGGACAATAGCGTCGTGCGAGGCAGGAGAGCTGAATTCATCGAGTTGAAATACACAGAAGCTTGTTTGTTCGAGAGGCATTCAACAGCAGATCGTGGACCAGAGTTGCAGGATCTCCAGATATTGGCTATCACACCCTTCTGCCCAAAGTCCCATTCGCTTGTTCTAGAAAGAAATGCAATGCCGCAAATCCATCTCGGAGTAAACTTGACTGGTGGGTTCACAGTGCTTACAGTGCTGATGAAGGTTCAAGTTCATTGTTAGGTTTTCATTTCAACAAAGACAATCCCTACTTTCTAATCGGTCTGCGTCGCCTGAAACTAGATCTCATGCTCGATCATCGAACTGCAAAGGTGTTCAGTGCCAAGTTGGTGAGGAAGTTCAAACAAAATCCAACTGTCTATGCTGAACGATACCGGAAAGAACAGCAAAAATCGCCTCCAAGAGCCTACAAGATGATAAGATCGATCGCCCGACACCTGGTCTGGTCGAGAGAACAGCTGTTATGGCCCAAATGCAGTTTTGGAATTGGTTGAGACAACTGCTAAGGAGCAACCTGAAGATCTGGATTCCAAGTCAGATGTGTTTGAGGAACGTGTCTGACGCACAACGTTCACTCAGATTTGGCAAAGGGCTAGGGAGTTGCACAACGACTTGGTGGACGCTGATCTAGAGCTGTCAGACCTCCTGTATGAGCAGTATGGTGACTGTCTCTATGGGCCTAACATGAAAACACATGAAGCATGAGAAATGTGTGGCAGACCATGTGGCAAAGATGAAGTGGCAAATTTCTGTGGAAAAAATGTTTGCACATTGGAGACCCTATGCCTACAGCAGAACGATACAGAGTACAGTGACTGCAACTAGTTGTGGCTATGGCCCAAAACGCAGTTTTTGGGAATTGGTAGAGATGACTAATACAGAGGAACTTGAAGGTTTTATGCTTTTTTCATCTCTACTCATAACAGGCAAGTCTTCAGACAGCTTGTGGGGTGGATTCATTGTGCCTTCTTTGAATTTTGTTCCACTCATAACAGGCAAGTCTTCGAACAGCTTGTGGGGTGGATTTATTGTGCTTGTCATTGAACTCGGTCTCCTGCTTGTAACAGTCAAGTCTTTGGACAGCTTGTGGGGCGGATTCGGTAGGTCAGACAGAAATATACTTTGCAAGATGAGGTGGAACTGCAAAGGCGAGCTGAAAATAACACAAAGCATGAAAATCTATCTAACATGACAGCCTTACAAAGACCACACGCGGTACTAATGGAGACAGCCCGCTAGCAGGTCATAGCCGATTTAGGTATGAATTTGCCGCTTGAAGTTGAACGGCCATATCTCTTGAAGGAGACGTCATACAGTAAAAATGGGTCATTTTCGGATGTAGCGAAGAAATCTACATCTAGTAGAACAAAGCGAAAGCAATAATAGCGGCTCTAATCGACGCAGTCCATTTTGAAGGTCAAAACAGAGTGAGAGCTGTAAGTGCAGATTTGCCGCGAAACTTTGAATGGCCATATCTCGGGAAGCAAACCTCCTAGAGCAAAACTGAAGTCATTTTTGGAATCAGTGGGCAAAAGTACATCCGGTGAGCTGCTTAGAAATAAAATTTTGGGCCTGGATAAAAAAATGATTTTTTTGCGCACCACCAAAATTGCACTTTTTTGTAGTAGTGATTTTCAACTGGCCACAACTCGCGAACGGGAGGTCGTAGCGCAAAAATGAAGTTAGTTTTGAACTCAGCAGGCTAAAATAGGTCAAGAAAACTGCCCCGTGACTCGGTTTAGGCTGGCCATCAAAAGATATGCTCACCAGGGGGCATTGATTTTCGGAACTTTTGACTTGCATATCTCCCGATCCGGGCTGAGTCTAGCCAAACGGAGCTCATATTCGTAATCAGCTCATTAAACTGCATCAGATAGACTATTTTAAAATTAATTTGCAGGAAAAAATTTTTTTCCGGAAACCTTTGAGGGGGCCAAACCCCCCCCGCAACACCCCTTGGATTTTGACCAATTTGTGTGGATTATGTTTGGCCAATTATGAGCTAACTTTGAAGAAAGTTCCAGGTGGCCCACGCTTCTGTGGCCGGAGTTATGTGCGAATATTTGCAAAAAATGGAGGGTGAATTTTCGCAATTTTTGGTACATTTCGGAAAATAACTCGCTAACCAGGTACGATACGGAAAAAGATGAGTGGGGGATTTAAAGTATTTTGAAATAGCTATCGATTGGTGCGCATGCGAAAGCTGTAGGTTTAGAAATGCGCAAACGGCACACGTTTGAATTTGGGTCGTTAGAGGTCCAAAAATTGGCCAAAAAACGGCTGGCGAGCCAACTTTGAGGGGGTTTAGCTCCGGTTCAAGGGGGGTGTTTTTCTTCTAATATGCGCCGAAGGTCATCGTTCGTGGTCTAGTTTATGCTCATAAAATTTTAGCCGGATCGGTGAGATGAACCCCCTTGCCCCCCGTAAGCTGACTTTCTCGCGAAATGCATGTTAAATATCAGGTTCATTTATTTGTCGAACTTCCTGCTACAATCTGTGTTGATTAACAACAGATTCAGTGCTTTGATTCTAGAAGGTGCAGATTTCTTAACTATGGGATTTTCACTCATGTTTTTGAAATTCCCCCATTTTAGTGCCCTTTGAGCTACAGGGCTGCCCGCTTAGTATGTTATGCCCAATAGCAACACCAATCATTCCTGCAAGTTTCAGGACTGTACTCCTTGTATTACCGAAAAAAAATAAATTTGCGTGGACCACCCTCATTCGTAATTTTCGGGTAATAAAACCAGTATGAGTCGGAATTTTGGCACTAAACTTGCAGAATATTTAGCCAACCATGTTGTTAATTTTTGCTGAAAATTTGAGCCAAATCGGTAAAGAAGTGACTGAGAACGAAACGTTTGAGTGAAGGCCGAAAAAGCGATGGGACATTTGTTTTTATCCATACTGTATCTTTCTCTCAATACATACAATATATTTTACTTTGCGGGCTTCTGTTTAGTGGCTGCGCTACTGTACCAACGAACCTTCCTTGTGCAGAAAGTTCGCTCGGAGCGTTCCGCTTAGGCCAGTGGCGTCGTTTTGCGACTTCATGGACAGACTTCGTATACTTCTTTCTGCGGTTCAGCAACGTATGGCTCTATAGTTTGGTTGTTGTTTTCTCTGAGGAATTGATTGAGATTTAGTCCCATTGTTTTTTCAGTTCAATACAGCCGAGCTTTTAGACAAAAATGCGTACCCCTTTCTACGTGAAGTACATATAGTTCATACATAGGCCGCGACTGGGCCGGGCGTTTGCCCACCCCCAACTTGGGCTCGACCCCCCTCAAACTAGGGGTCGGGCACTACCCGGTCGAACGGCCCAGCCGTCCCCTTGATCTGCCGTTTATTGTTCTGTTCGTTCGGACTTATTGAATAAACTAAACTAAACTAAACTAAAACTACACCACCCACCATACATGTAACAAGGGGGGTCTGGGGGGTCTCCCCCCACCCGACTTAGGCCAGACCCCCCCGGATGCCCCCCCCCCGGAGACGATTTTCCCGCCCCCCCCCCCTCCGATTTTTCTGGCAAGTAAATTTTTGAGCAAATTTTTGCAATTTTTTACAATTTCAGACACAAAAATTGCCAAAATCGCCTGCAAAACAGCACTTTTTAGCTGTATTTCAGCCCAAATTAGCGTTTTTTTGCGATTTTTAGCCCAAAAATTGCGATTTTTTCGATTTTTGAGCGTTTTTTAGTGCCGTACCCCCCTCCCAAAATTTTGTCTCAGACCCCCCGGCCGGCGCCAGACCCCCCCCAACCCCCCTCCCCCATCGGCGGATGACCTGTTACATGTATGCCACCCACCCATTTGAAGCCGACTTTTGTTCCTGGACCCACCCACCAATATTGCTGCCACTATACTTGTAGCTGAGTTTTCGGCTGGGGGGGAGTTTTCTGATCCAAAATAGGGTTTCTGCACTATGCGCAAAGTGTTTTTCAGCGATCTTTTTTGGTATCAAAAACAGGGTTTTTAAAGACTAAAAATTGGGTAAAATCTTTTTGTGAACTGCAAAAATACCCTTTAAAACCCTTTTACTTTAAAACATGAAAACATCGTATTTTAAAAAATTGGAAAATGGCCTATGTTTGCTTTGAAACGTTCAAAAAAACTATTTTTCTACATAATACAGCTACATTTGTATGATGCATTTCTGAAACCTTATTTCGAGATTTCAAAAACCTAAATTAGGCTTCCGGAACCCTATTTAGAGCTTCAAAATATAAATTAAGTTTCTGGAACCCTATTTAGGGCCTCCAGAAACCCAAATTAGGGTTTCGGAACCCTATTTAGGGCCTCAGAAACCCCGATTAGGGTTTCAGAAAGCCGATTTTGGGTTCCTTAACGCTATTTTGGGCTTATAAAACCCTAATCACGGTTCCGAAACCCTGATTAGGGTGTTTGAAGCTTTAATCAGGATTTCTTCGAACCCTGTTTGTGGGTTCATAAAACCCAAAATTGGGTTTCAAAAATATCCCTTCAGCCAGGGGAAAAATCTCCGAAAATCGAGCCTTAGGAAAAATGCCCCACCCCTTTCCCCCCAAGGCCCCAAATCGGTAGGCCCGTTCCAAGCTTTCAGATTTTTAGTACTCCCAACTAGTGATGCAACCGGGAGCGGAATACCGGGATTCAGGAAAACCGGGATTACCGGGAATTGAGAATACCGGGAAATACCGGGAATATCGGGAAAATCGATCAAAACGCATGCAGCATGATAAAATATGAATGTTTTCAACATCGGGTTTAGCTATTGATACCATTTCTAGTCGGTTTTCTCAAGGATTTTCTCTCATAACGGGCTAAACTACGGTACACTGTGAGATCAGACTTATGTTGAATAGGTTACTGAGTTGGTTTGGCAGCCACCCACCAGGCACTCGATGTCAATTGGATCAAAGGACTTCTGTAAGAATAAATAGCCAATCAATGAGTGGTTTTTGTCAATTGAAGGCCTTTATACAGTTGGAAGCTTAGAACATAAAGTTTACGGCCTAAACCAATATAAAAATATTTGGAACAAAAAGAAAAGCTGTAAAACATGGCTGTTCGCTCAAATTCAGCAAGTAGTAGTCATTTGAAAACTTATTCAAAGTTTTTGAGTGCCGCTGGTACTGGCAAAACAGAGTTGGGTGTACAGTAGATGTCATTGAAATACATAGTATCTGCAAAAAACTGTCAATACTGCTATAAAATATACTTCCCGGTATTCCCGGTATTTCCCGGTATTAGAGAATGGCGAACCGGGATTAGAAACCGGGAGTGAAAATACCGCGAATTCCCGGTTCTTCGGGAAATACCGGGATCCCGGTTGCATCACTACTCCCAACCCATTTTTCTGGCCCATGTACAATGTATGATACGGCTAGTGTGTATTTGTATTCAGCCCTGAATCTGAATCAGCTCAAACTGATGTTGGGTGGCATCTTCGGTCTCATCCCCGATCCTGAGGCGCTCTGGGGCCTTTCTTGGCAACAAATCGCTTCCACTTATCTCGCTGACTTCTCGGAGCAAAAGGATGGCCAGATTTGGTTCAAAAGGTAAGGTTTCAGTTCTGTATGCCAAATTCAATTGCTTACTGTTTTCAGCGACAAAGTTGCACAAAGTTTCTCCAGTGTGTTTGAGGAGCAGTTGAACTCGCTTCCTCCTGGAATTCTTCGATTAGTGCTGTTGTGTTTGTACGACAGTGCCGACAAGAAACTCAGCCTGGGCCAGTTGAGAATTCAGTTGCAGGTCAGGTTTCTTTGCTCCATTATGTTGGTTGACTATGAATTTGCTTGTAGAATGTTTATCAAGTGTCCTTCAAGGATGTGGACACCCTCTCTCACGTAATGCTGGATAATTCTGATCTATTCAACTCTTTCTTCCAACTGGAGTTCGATCGCGAAAGTACAACAGCATACTGTTTGGTCACTGTACTGGTCTATTCTACGTATTTTCCAAGCCCCGGGGGGTTGTTCCCAAATTCGCCTTGTAGTACAGTTGGTAGATGGTAGGTACTCCAAAGTTTCAAGTGAAATCCAGGTTCAGGTATCTCTAAAATTCAGTTTCGTGTTCAGGTACATTTTGCAAAAGTATTGTATCCATGTCATACATGGGCCGGAAAAATCCGGAGGGGGGGTGGGTGGCCGAGGGGGTCGTATGGCCGGCCGAGGGGGGTATGGCCGGCCGAGGGGGAGGGGTATACCCCCCGGCCCATGTATGATCCATGTGTAGTGATGCAACCGGGAGCCGAATACCGGGATTCGGGAAAAGCGGGATTACCGGGAATATCGGGAAATCGATCAAAACGCCTGCAGCATGATAAAACATAAATGTTTTCAGCATCCCGTTTAGCTATTGATACCATTTCTACTCGGTTTTCTCTATGGATTTTCTCTCATAACGGGCTAAACTACTCTACACTGTGAGATCGGATTTGTGTTGAATGGGTTAGTGAGTTGGTTTGGCAGGCAGCTCGATGTCAATTGGACCAAAAGAGTTGCGTAAGAATAGCCAATCAATGAGTGGCTTTGCTCAATTGAAGCCCTTTATAAAGTTGGAAGCTTAGAACATAAAGATTACGGCCTAAACCAATATATGAATATTTGGAACAAAAGGAAAAGCAGCAAAATACATGTATGGCTGTTCGCTCAGATTGAGCAAATAGCAGTAATTTGAAAACTTATTCACTGGCAAAAGGAAGTTGGGTATACAGTAGATGTCACTGAAATACATAGTATCTGCGAAAAACTGTCAATACTGCTATAATATACATTTCCCGGTATTTCCCGGTATTAGAGAATGTGTGAACCGGGAGTGAAAATACCGGGAATTCCCGTTTCTTCGGGAAATACCGGGATCCCGGTTGCATCAGTTACCGTATTTGTTACCCAACAACAAACAACGATTGGGCAACGGGCCCACAAAGCGCCACTAATGACATAATATGTGGCCCATAAAACAAACAATTTGTCAGGTACTTGTCAACAAATATCGAAAATACAGTATCCACTATTAAAGGACATGCTCCTCCTGTCGGGCTTCGCATAAACAGACTGCCATAATTGTCTTGACTTCAATTGTGATGGTTTTATTTAATGAATATCACTGCTACAAATGCGGTAAAGCACGCTTCGGTTTGGGAATTGAAGGAAATCCTTGTTTTTGCCTACATAAGTTTTGCATTCAATATGTTACTAAGAAATTGCTTGACAAAACACGAATTGCTAAAGCAAAAATAGAAAAACTGTAAACGTACACGGTGGGTACATTTGCATTGTATGTATGATTTTGTTGACAGGCCATGTGAGCACAAAACCAAACAAAACCTATGATTGACCGACAGGAGACAGTTGAATGAATGAATGAATGAATAATTTGTACTATTAGCAACAAAAAACCCAATGAATCTCGCACTTTCTGAACAGCAGAGGGCGGGCTGGGCCGTTCTACGGCTGCCAATGCCTTACCCTTCAGGTCTGCCTCTTACTATCAAAATACCAACCACATTTCCTTCCTACCATTGCTTTTTCACAATCGAAGACATACAAGAAAAATCTGAAAAGTAGGTACTTACCTGGTAGGTGTCAGGTACGTACAGTATGTACTTATATTTTCAAGTAGTTCAGGTTCACAGCTTTTAGGTACTGTATATATCAGGTTTTAGGTTAAGGTTTAGGTACTGTATACCTACCACATACGTACATGTAGCAGGTCATCCGCCGAAGGGCGGAGGGGGTTGGGGCTCTGGTGCCGGCCGGTGCGGTCTGGGCCCAAATTTTGTGAGGGACTGGGCAAAAAAATCGCTAATTTTGGCTGAAATACAGCTAAAAAGTGCTGTTTTACTGGCGATTTTGGCAATTTTCGTGTCTGAAATTGCAAAAAGTCGCAAAATTTTGCTCAAAAAATTACTTGCCAGAAAAATCGGTGGGAGTCGGAAAAATCGTCTCGGGGGGGGGCAGACCCCGAGATCTGTTATGACTATCTGTTACTTGTATGACCTACCAACTGTACTTTGTAGATTACTAAAAACTGCTCAGAATACGCTTAAACTAGACACTCTAGACAAAAAGTCGCTAAAAAGTGTTTATGGGCTCAGATAGAGCTAAAATTCGCTGTTTTGCAGCAAATTTGAGGCTATTTCGTGCGTAAAATTGTCAAAAAATATACAAAAATTGGTAACAAAAATTGCGTGCCAGAGAAATCGTAAGGCCGGGCTCGTGTTGGTTCAGTCAGGGATGGGGTAGTCAAGGACTAATTTTGCGACAAACAGCCTGTCTGTGTACATAAGTGTTTTGTTTTTAGAGCAAGATGCCATTGTTTCCTTACCAAGCTATGGCTAATTTGTATGACAAATATGTACAGTATCTGTATCAATAACGTTGTGTTTTTGTCTGAAATCTGTGAAGTCCTAATGCTGGCGAATGTGATGCTACGGGTTTTTTTCATTATGAAATTGGTGTTCATCAGATTTTGTGTTTCATACGGCAGTGTACGCAATTATCGACTGTCCGTTTGTTGGTCGAGTTCGATCACAAAACTTGTTCGTAAACTAAAGTTTTGTGTTTGTGTAATAAATTTACTACCGTTCTGTGGTTTTTATTTGAATCCATTTTTTATCACTTAGATGAAATGTTTTGGTTAGGCTGCTGTGTTATGGTATGCCTATGCGCGGTGGTTTTTGTATTACTATCGGGCATGTTTAACAATGATAACTCAAGATTGGTATTTCTTTATTAAAATCGGTAGATAGGGCGCTAGAAAAGAAAGTGGAAATTTAACGCAAAGCTTGGCACTAAATTCTGGTATACTGTGCATCTTTCAAGTTTTGGCTTGATTCAATGGCGTGGATTATTATTTCTTTTGCTTTCTGCTCTTTCCTGTATTGTGTTCGACTAATGTCTCTGGAAAAATCCGCTGTTGGGTCTAGAGGTCTAGGGGTCCCAAAATCGCCTATTTTGACTTAAAAATGAAATATGGCTGGCCGAGGGGGTGTTGGCTGGCGAGGGGAGGGCAAACCAGTCACACCCGCTCCCTGGGCCCATGTCATACATGTAACAAGGGGGGTCTGGGGGGACTGCCCCCCCCCGACTTAGGCCATACCCCCCCCCAGATCCCCCCCCCCGAGACGATTTCGCCGCCCCCCCCCCCCCCCCGATTTTTCTGGCAAGTGCATTTTTGAGCAAATTTTTGCATTTTTTTACAATTTCAGACACAAAAACTGCCAAAATCGCCTGTAAAACAGCACTTTTTAGCTGTATTTCAGCCCAAATTAGCGATTTTTGGCGATTTTTAGCCCAAAAATTGCGATCTTTTCGATTTTTGAGCGTTTTTTAGTGCCTACCAGGGCTGTTTGTTTTCCGGAAAAAAACTCAGGCCGGTTTTTTTCCGGTTTTTTTCCTGTTTTTTTCCGTTTTTTTCCAAAAGTTATGTTCCGAGATGAGAGAAAAAAATTTTTAACAAGCGCTTTTTATTGCAGAATTCAACGAAATAGCGTGAGACTTATTACAAAATGCACTAATTTCATTTTTTAGAGTAGTAATTTGATTTTAAAACACTAAAAATACAATAATAAAAGTTGCCTGAAAATGGCACCGGTATTTTTGCGAAAAACAGCTAAGTTATGCCATGGAAATGCTTGTAAGACTTCTATTAACGTAAATTCGAAGTATTTGCAGCGAATTTAATCAGTTATTTGGCCTATTTCCTTTAAAAACTTGCTTGAGTTTTTTCCGCATTTTAGTTTTTTTCCGGAAAAAACGAAAAAACGAGGAAAAAACCGACCCAACAGCCCTGGTGCCTACCCCCCTCCCAAAATTTTGGCTCAGACCCCCCGGCCGGCGCCAGACCCCCAAACCCCCCTCCCCCCATCGGCGGATGACCTGCTCTGCTACATGTATGGCCCATGTATGGTGTTTCTCAAAAATATTTATCTCCAGAAGAAGTGTTTTGTTGCTAAATTGATAAAGAACATAGGAATAGAATAGAATGACTAATAAGTTTATAAATAGAGTCGCCATTCGTTGCACCTTAGCGTTTGCAGTAAAAATGGCACAAAAATTAGTTCCGTCGTTCATTCCATACATGTAACAGGTCATCTACCGAAAGGGGAGGGGAGTTTTGGTTTTGGTCTTCTGGCGTTAGCCGGGGGTCTGATCCAAATTTTTGGGAGGACATTTGGCACTAAAAATCGCTAATTTAGGCTCAAAAGTTTCTTGCCGCAAAGAGTTGGTCGTCGGCACAAAGCCCCACCCAGACCACCGAAAGCTGGTTACAGCAAGTACAGTACAACCCAGGAAATGATAGCCAAAGTTTCTGAGATGACTAATGTTTCTGGCAAAGTTTCTGTATCTTTTATGTGGGCGAGTTTCTGGCCAAACGTTTCTGACCTCAGTCTCTGCAGTTTCTGGCGTTTCTGGGTTTCTGTCCCAGATTCTCGCTCCTTGTCAAAAGTGACAAGCAGAGGCGCGATAAACAATAGCCTGGCCCGGGAGGCCACCTAATTGCGTAATTAATCCGATTGGCGCCTGCTGCTATGCTTACATAAACTGACACCGAAATCCGACACTTGGCCGGCCTATTGGCAAGTTTCTGGCCGGGTTTCTGAAACCCCAGAAACATGGTCTCACAGAAACTTTGGCAATCATTTCCTGGGTTGTACTGTAGGTAAATTGGAACCGACTGGATCTGCCGTTGCACCGAAAGCCGCTCGCCAAAGCATGCTTGTGTTGGAGGAAAAGAAGATCAACGACGTCAGGAGCTGTCTGAGAGACCAGCAATAAGGCCAATACCGGCTTAGTTCGGTTCGCCATGCGACTGTTGGGGGCTGACAGCACCATGACGTCACCACGCCAGGCGCTCTCTTGGCAATTGCCACCCAACAGCATGGCTGGGAGTGGCTTGGCAGTGAAAGAAGGGCAAAGCGTCCGAGATGACGATTTCAGGGGTCACGAAATGGAACGCGCAGGTCTGCACCGGTAGAAACAAACGATTTTTCCGTTCAACTCACCTGAACGAAAATTTTGAACAACCATTGCGAGTGAACAAGTTGACATTTTTCCTGCAAATTTGTCAGCCACTACAGCTTCTACAAAAGAAACTCTAGACAAATTTACAGAACAAACGGCCAAGAATTGAGCTCACAGAAGCGTTTCAAATATTTTCATTCAGGTGAGCTGAACGGAAAATTTTGTTTCTACCGGTACTGATCGCATAGGGCCGATCTATGCCATGTACAGTACTTTCCAAATAGCCGCCCCTGGGCATTTATTTAGATTAGAATTAAGTTGTGAAAAGTGTCAAAAACTGAATAAACGCCCTCGGGCTTATTCACGGAAAAACCCGACGAAAATGCAAGAAATAACAAAACTTAGGAGTTCGGTCTACTCCGTCCGTGCTAATCTCTACTCCCCTCCACCCTTGTGACAGTTTATGCCGGACGGTCTCCAAATTTGCGAACCTTTAAATTGCAAGTAGTCAAAATGTTAAACGGTTATTCAGCAATTTATAGTTCGTGAACAATGCAACCTACATAGATTATTGGGGCTACACAGAGATAAAGAAAGACACAACAAACATAGGAACAAGCAAGCACTGCTGCATTTTAGACGACAAAAAAACAGGCAAAAAGCGATTTTACAAAAGAGAAAAAATCCGGTTATACAGCCGCATAATCAAAGAACAACACACTATCAATGAAAACATCGCAACGATTTTTAACCGTTTCCAAAATCACGAACACCAACTGATCTGTTCGTCTAAACTCTAAGCTTTGTTCGTTGGTCGGAATCGGACTGGAATACAAGAAAACAGAAAACAAGAATTGTTTGCTCAGTTTCCAAATCGACTTAGAAAGGATTCCAATAACTTTCAGACAAATCAGCTCAGCTGCAGGTCCGATTCAAACCAACTAATACATAGCAAGAAAATAAAGTGCCCTAAGCGGAAAACGTTTGCACAAAAGTGGAAGCAAACGATAGAATTGGTGGCTTGCTCGTCAGAACTTCCACCTTCAGCTTTTCGATTCGATAGAGGCAACGGCGGCCGTAGCCTCTTCAGTCATAACTTCTTCATGCGACTCTTTCGCATGCTCGAACAGCACTCCTTCGCTTGGAAACATGTCTCCGCAGACCGGACACAACAGTTGTTCTGTAAAGAAAGATTTGGTTAGAGTCACCAAACCAACCAACGCGAAACTTGCTCACATACATGTACTATTGAGTTTGGGGTTACCCCCTAGCATACATGTAACAGGGGGTCTGCCCCAACCCGACTTAGGCCAGCCCCCCGGATGGGGACCCCCTCGAGACGATTTTTCCGACCCCCTCCGATTTTTCTGGCAAGTAATTTTTTGAGCAAATTTTTGCAATTTCAGACACAAAAATTGCCAAAATCGCCCGTGAAACAGCACTTTTCAGCTGTTTTCAGCCAAAATCAGCGATTTTTGAAGAGTTTTAGGTTGCATTTTTTCGATTTTTTAGCGTATTTAGTACCCAAACCCCCTCCTAAAATTTGGGCTCAGACCCCGCCGGCCGGCGCCAGACCCACCCAACCCCCCTTCGGCGGATGCCCCTAGCTAGGAAAGAAACCCTTCACCCGAGAGAAATTTAGGAACCCCGACCCAAAAATACAAGTACTAGTAGTGCTCCAGTACTAACAAACTGGCTCAGAAATAAAATTTGATTATTTCCAGCGATTTCTCATCAAGTTTCGCTTTCCGCGGCCGGGCCGGGCCCACCCAAAAGTTTGAAAATGCGGGTAGTAAAAAAGGCGGCCGGTGCTGGACTCTAATCCAAGGTTACAAAAGCCCAATACCAATATAACAGACACTCTAGTTTAGGGCGTAGGTAGGCGAACAACAAATTGCTCGTGTTGGCCTAAAGAATAGACAAAGTGTTCTCACTCACCGCCGTGGTCGTTTCTGGTGTGTTCGATCAACTCTTCATCGGTGTAGAAGGCGGCTCCGCATTGTTCGCAAGTGATCGAGTGTTGGTCCTGAATGTGTTCGGCCACCAGCGCTTCCGACACCAACTCGACGTCGCAGTGCGGACACTTGGCCGTCTGGCGGTTGCCGTAGCCCGAGCGAACCACGAACGGACTCACTCCAGACTGCAGAGCCGCCGCTCTCCCGGAACGCGTCACCATCTGCTCTTCTGCTGCCTCTTCTTGTCCCGAACCAAAAGCAGCAAACGCACGGCCTGCAACAGTGGTCGACGTTAGAGCAGAAAATGGTTTCGAAAAGAATCAGCTCTCTCTGTATATTTGGTATCCATTTTCGTGCCGTCAATGTATGCATGGGAGTTGCTTTAAGCTTTTCTTTCCATATAGTAATACCAGTCCGACATGGCTTTGACAGTCTGTCTGACACTTGAAACGCCGTTTATGGTTCTGGCACGGCACCTATCTTGGTACCGGTACTTAGGCTAGTGGAACTGGCACCATATGGTATCGGCACCAAATATGGTTTCTCACGTTCGGGGACTGTGGGGGTACCATAAGGTACCGGTACAGGTACCGATGCCAAAGTAGGGGTACCATACCACAGTCCCCGAACGTGGGAAACCATATAATTGTGCCAGTACCATAAACGGCGTTAAGCGCCAGACTGTTTGAGGTGAAGTGAGGTCCGCTCCCCATCGTTTGTCTGGCTAGTCAAGGGTCTAGTTAAGGTGTTTGTCTGGCATCGGCGTGTAGCATAGTGGTTAGTGCATTGGACCGGAAATCCAAAGGTGTTGGGTTCGATTCTCAGTCATATATGGGCCGGAAAAATCCTGAGGGGGTTTCCCCCGAAAAAAGTTAAAAAAACGTCTATTATTTTGCCTTAAATAAGCGAAAATTTTCTCCCTCCGGGGGGGATCAGGGAGGGGGTTTTGATGGCCGAGGTGGTGGTATTAGCCGGCGAGAGGAGGGGATAAACCCCTCTTACCCCCGCGGCCCATGTATGTTCCCAGCTACGCGCTTGCACATGTCTAACATTTTCACCTTTCTTTCATTAAGTCTCAGGCATACATCGGCCGCGGTGTCCCCCCATCTTGTGCTCAACCCCCCAAACGACACCACCCACCTACCTGAAGCCTACTTTGTTCCTGACCCCACCCACCAAAATCGCCGCGACCCCCCAAACCGGCAGGCCGACCCCCAAATTTTCGGATTTTGACTACCCCAAGGCCCAACCCATTTTTCCGGCCCATGTATGGTCTGTTCCTAAGAGGAGAAGGAAAAGAAACTAACGCGGTGGTTTGATAGATTTGTGGATGGCCTGCTGGTGACGTTGTAGTTCAAGTTTGGACTTGGCCGCATAGGGACAGAGTTGGCAGGGAAAGGCCTTGACTCCCGTGTGCACCAGAACGTGACGCGACAGTCTGGCTTTGTGGTCGAACTGCTTGTCGCAATAGTCGCACGTGTACATGGTGGCCGTGCCTGTAAATTAATCACATCTAACTGTCCTCAGGTTTTAACAAACTTCCACACCACGAGACAATTCCCCTTAGTCGCATTTAGGGGACGCTGAACCGAAACCAGGTTTTGGGTTCCAAAATAGAACGAAAAAAACGGTATACACAGCAGCCAAAAATTAGGTTTTTAAGACTGTTAAACTCTAATTAGAGTTCTAAAAACCCTAAATACAAATGTAGGCCGAATCCCAATCCAAAGTAAAAATTCCCTGATCAACCAGAGTGAGGAAATCCAAATAAGGATGAAAAAACTTGTGAACAATTGGCTTTGAAAAATACACCTTTAAATGTTATTCTGAACAATTTCCAGTAGAAAGTCAGAAGTGCCATTTTCAAAAGGATGGTATGTAAAGTTCTGACAGAGCCCTTTGGATGGCGAGATGTATCTAGAGCTATCCATTTTTTTCGAACCGGACACCAAATTCCCTGACTTTCCAGTCCCATACCAACTCTGAATATGCAGGCACTCACCCAAATGTAGCTTTCTATGTTTGTTGAAGTCACTCTTGTATCTGAAAGTTTTTCCGCACTCTTCGCACAAGAACTTCCGCTCTCCGGTGTGTTGTACCATGTGCCGATTGAGCAGACCTCTGTGTCGGAACACTCTGTCACAGAAGGTGCACGACAGATTTTCCGGAGTCATCTCGTCCTGTCGCAAACGCCAGCGCACGCCCGGCGGCTCTGAAATTGTTCGCTTCAATTATTACAGACCGTTGGTTGGTTGGTTGGTTGGTTGGTTGGTTGGTTGGTTGGTTGGTTGGTTGGTTGGTTAACTAACATAATAAATCTACTAAGAAAGCATGTGAACAAAATGTTTGGCCAAATATAAATAAAAAGTCGATTTCGTTCGAAACGGTTGGTCTAGTAATCATAATCAGAAAAAATAAATAACCGAAAGAAAAAACAAAAACCCAGCGTTGGATCGTTGCAAAACATCATAAATAAACCTACTTTCGCGCGACATGTGAATCAGAGTTTCGTGTCGGATGAGGTCCTCCACCGAGCGAAAGACCAGACCACATTGTTCGCACTCAAAATTGGTGCCCGGCGTCATGTGACAGGTCATGTGACGTCGCAGACGCGCCTCTCCCAAAAATGTCTTCTCACACACTTCGCAGCTGAGTGGCGGACCGGCTAAACTCCACTCTTACTGTCGGGCAAATAAAGAAAGCGCATTTTGTACAAACAAACAACTCTTCATGTAAAGGGACGTCTGCCCCTCCTCACCCGAGATAGGCCAGCCAGAGCCAGACCCCCGAGGCAAGTTTTCCGATCTCCATCCAGACAACGGCAAGGGGCTGAGGGGTTGACCCCGTCCGGTTCTGACCTACCCCCTCAGCCGGCCACTACCCCTCAAGAAGTTTTTGGAAGAATTTTGCACAGAAAGTTATAACATGCCTAGATTAGGTGTAAATGAGCTTAGAATAAATAGCACTATTTTAACTTACTTTTAACCAAAAAAAGCAAAAAAAACTTGATTTTTACGCCCGAAAGCCACCTCCAAATCACCCAATTAGGAGAGTAATAAACGAGAATTTGCCGAAAAACGTTTTGGGAACAAATGCTGATTCTAAACGAAAAACGGAATAATTCAGTCTTCTAAACTATACAGTGCGGAAAATAGCGCAAGACATAGGTTACTTGGATGCATGAACTCCATGTGGTTGTTGAGATCCTCCTCGAACTTGAACGGCCGCTCACACTCGGCGCACTTTATTATTTCTTTTACGTGCACTGCCTTGTGCCGTCTCATCTTCACCTCACTTAGGAAGATCTCTCCACAGTCCTCGTAGTCGCACACGTAGGTGGGCATTTCGTCTGAAACCTACTCACACTGTCCACACAGTATTATGAATGGTCTTGGTCATACATGTAACAGGGGGTCTGGGGTCTGCACCCACCCGACTTAGGCCAGACCCGCCGGATGCCCGCCCCCGAGATGATTTTTCCGACGCCCCCTCCCCTCCGATTTTTCTGGCAAGTAATTTTTTGAGCAAATTTTTGCAATTTTTTACAATTTCAGACACAAAAATTGCCAAAATCGCCTGCAAAACAGCACTCTTTAGCTGTATTTCAGGCCAACTTAGCGATTTTTGACGATTTTTAGCCCAAAAATTGCGATTTTTTTCGATTTTTGAGCGTTTTTTAGTGCCCTACCCCCCTCCCTCCCAAAATTTCGGCTCAGACCCCCCGGCCGGCGTCAGACCCCCAACCCCCCTCCCCCATCGGCGGATGACCTGTTACGTGTATGCCGAACACGTATGGTGTTGGTCGTCTTGAAAGCCCTTTTAGGCTGAGTACGAATAATAGCAGAAAATACGATGCCCAAATCTTCCCTCAGCTAAACCAAAAAACGTACTTAAACCAACAGGCGGACGTGCGTGAATAACTGTTGGCTGAAGGAACAGACTTGGCAAAAGCTTTTAGAGTGAAAATTCTGAGGATTTTTGCATTTCTTCTTAAAATATCACCGAAATTGGTTGACCAACACAAAACTTACAGCAATACAAAACAAGCGACAGATAAAAGACCCACTTGTTTGTACATTAGATTAGAATTGTCAAAGTTAGACTATTTCAGTTCTAGATAGAAATAGAAAGCCAATTACCGGCGGGCAAGTTAGGAAACGGGCCACTAGCATAAAATCTACAACCTTTTAGTCAAACGAAACGCTCAAACCCGTCAGCGTGCCAGGTTCTATTAAAAACTAAAAAAACGAAGTGCGTACCGAAGTGCATGTACTTTTCGTGTCGCTTCACGTCCTCGGGAGATTTGAAGCGTTTGTCGCAGTAGTTGCAGGGGTAGTTTCTCTGCTCGGAGTGAGTCATTTCGTGTCGTTTCAGTCTACTCTCACAGTCGAAGCCTTTCGCACACAGCCCGCACTGGAACATCTGGGAGCGCGGCAAAGCTGCAAACATAAGCGACACTTTACTCTATGAATTCGATTTAGTTCGTATGGGCCGGTATAAAAACACCGTATGTACAGCATTTTCGATAGCGTATAGTATGCTCCAATAAGCGAACAACTCTTAGTTAGGTTGGAATATGCAGATGTAAATTCTATTAATCACAAAATTCGGCAAAATAGTAGGTTTTTTGAGCCAGTAAGCAAGAAAAATCACTTTCAAACCGAGTTAAGCACGTACCGCCATGCAGGACGCGTCTGTGTCTGACCAGGTCGTCTCTGAGCTTGAAGGACTTGGGACACAGGTCACACAGGTGCGGTCGTTGATTGCTGTGGGACAGACGATGGCGCTCCAGTCTATGCTCCAGCTCGAACCATCGGCCGCAGCCCTCAAAGTCGCACCGATAGCCCTCTTTCTCGTTCCATTCCTGGATGCCTCCCTCACCCAACACACTGCCATCACCTTTAATAGGTGCATCTTTTAGAGTTTTATTGCATAAAAATTGTTGAATACCAGGAAAGTGGTTTTACGAAAATTTTTCATTTCAAATCTTTCGGAGACTCCTTATTCTACCTGCAGCATTGGTTACAGAGTGGCTTAGGATTTGGAAATTGTACCACCCTCCAATGCAAAGCTTAGCCCATCAGTCTTGCCTGCTGGATAAAGCCCAACCGGTAGTACAGTCAAGCACTTAACGCAGTTTATGGTACTGGCACAATATAAGGTGCACCCAATCATATTTGGTACCGGTACTTAGGGTACTGGTACTATATTTGGTACCACCACGTTCGGGGACTGTGGTGGTGTCATCATATATGGCACATTCTTACCCATGATCATGGGCGCCGGTACCCGTCCCCGAACGTGGTGGTACCAAATATGGTACCAGTACCCTAAGTACCGGTACCAAATATGATTGGGTGCACCTTATATTGTGCCACTACCATAAAGGGCGTTAAGTGCCTGACTGTAGTAGTAAATGCAAAGTTATCCCATAATGGCCAAACTGAAAGCAGAAGAACCAAAATAATACCATCTTCAGAGTGTTTGGTGCGTTTGTGTTCTAGCAAGTGTCTGACGGCTCTGAACTTGGCCGGGCACAGTTGGCAGGGGATCAGTTTGGTGACGGCCGTATGTGTGCGTCTGTGCCGGTCCAATCTACCGAAACAATCGAACAAACGGCCGCACGTTTCGCACGGATACTTCGGTAGAGTGCCTGAAGCTTTTTTGTACAGTTTATTCGGGAGAGAAAAGTTTAAACAATTCTGAATATCAGACTTGATTTTCTAGACTTTACGGTCTATGTCACGAATTTTCCGTTGTTGAGGGGAGATTGAGGGTTATTAAGTAAAGAGAAATACCGTCGTGTTCTTTCATGTGTCTGTTGTAGTCGCAGTCGTATCTGAAGGCTTTGTCGCACACGTCGCAATGGTATCGTTTCTCTCCTGTGTGCGTCGCCATGTGCCGGTTCAGAGCTGACACCGTCCTCAAACAACAGTCACTATACTGCTAGTACGGTCAGGCACTTAACGCTGTTTATGCTACTGACGCCATATAAGGTGCCGGTACCATACATGGGCCGGAAAAATCCGGAGGGGGTATGGAGACCTCGGGGGGGGGGGGTTCGGGTGGGCGAGGGGGTGGTATTGGCCCATACCCCCCGGCTCATGTATGGCCGGTACCATATGGTAGCGGTACTTAGGATAGTGGCACCATATGCCAGCGCCACGTTCGGCCACTGTTATGGTAACACTTCATTCAAACTTCGTACCATATATGGTCGTGCTTCAATATGGTACCGGCATCATCCATAGTCATATGGGTAGGGGTACCATATGGTACCGGTACCATGGTACCACCGGAGGGCCCGAACGTGGGGGTACCGTATGGTGCTACTACCCTAAGTACCGGTACCATATAATTAGGGATGGCCAAAGCACGTCCGCGCGGCGCGGAATAGAAAATACAAAATGACAGCCAAAAAGGGGTCCAAAACGGTTTTTGCATCTTCAAGCGCAAATGCTTTTTTGTGTTCCGTTATTGATAGGGGGATGTGATGTATTTATATGAAACAGAGTGTGAGCTATTGAATAAGATGCATTTTGAATCATAATTCGGCCGTTAAAGGGCATTTTCCTCTCGAAAACTGGATTCGTCGTTTTTCAATGGCCATTTTCTGCTAAAAGGAGAGTTGATTCAAATTTTGTTCAACCGGATTTAAAATCAGCGCAACTCGTTACCTATATATCACCGCTTTTTTTCTTTCCGCACTTCGGCATGGTCCCCACAAATTTGATTCTTTCTTAACTACTGAAAATGGGCATTTTCGTGGATTTTTTTCATGTTCCTCGTTCTTGTGAAAAAACGACGAATTGGGCGCAAGATGTTCAATCGGTTCCGTGTACAGTAGACTTCAAACTTTCGAATGATATAAGAATTTGCTCTCTGCTCTTTGCCGTTAACCCCACAAACGATGTTGAAGTTTCTGTAACCCTTAATTTTTGCCATTTCAGGCTTTTATTGTACCCAGCACTTGCAATCATACTTTTTCGCATTAATTTAGCTGGGCGACGGATATTCACATCTTTCTAGTAGATTTTAAACAATCAAGTTGGTTTCACTTTCGTAACTCGCGCCATAGAAAATCAGCCACCGTTGGGACGGCGACCAAGTTATAAACACTAATTTACGCGATTTGACCCACGCGGCCGTTTTGAACCCGCATTTCTCCGATTCTTCATGAAATTAAGTGCGGTTTTTTGCATAAATAATCGCATCCGGTCATGCTATTGCCGTTTTAGCATAAATTTTTGCTTGTAGCGCGAGTTATTCAAATCTGTTGCCCATATTTTAAAATGGTACCAAGTGCGCCATACAAAAGTTCTTCGCAGACGGACGTTTTTAGATCGCATTTTTCTAATGTTTCATTGAATCAAGTGCGGCTTTTTGCGTAAATTATCGCATCCGGTCATGTTATCGGCGGTTTTAGCATAATTTTTTTGCTGTAGCGTGAATTTTTGAAAACCATTGGCCATACCTAATATAATGGTGTCAGTACCATAAACGGTGTTAAGTGCCCGACTGTAATATTGGGTAGGTATTTTGATTCCGTACCACCAATACTGATTGGGGGCGTTAAAAATCTACGAAGTTCGATCCATGATTAATTTAGGAATCCATTTCTGCGCCTATCAGAGCAAAAAAAGCTAGTTATTTGAGAAAAGCGTCTTTTAGTCAAAGCAAAAGTCACACTTCAAGTCGCGGTCGCAGACGTCGCACACGCAGGGGCCGACATTGCGACTGCGCGTCACTCCTTTAGGGTAGGGTCGTCTTCCACCCTTGCTCGGTCTGGCTGCAGAGCTGAACCTCTCGCCAAGGGGGTACGGCTTCTTAGCCTGCGCCAACAGCCGGGCGGCCGCCGACTTGCTGGCCGATTTGGGGAAACGCGGAGTCGAACTGACTGACTGATCTGTCTCTTGATTGGCATCTTCGGTTGTCACTGAAACCAGTTCAGATTAGTGTGCAAACGGTATCCAACGAACCGGTACGAAGGAGCAGAACTAAAGCCCCACTCTCAGAACCGGTTGAGGTACGGCGGCGCTGAGCGGACTGCTAGAAAGTGAGCTCAATTCTGCATCGAACAATGGCAAAAGCATTTCAATACGCGGAGGCACTCAAGAGCTATGGTGTGCTTCATATTTTTTAAGATTCGGTCAAGTTGGATGGAGTCATGTCGCGTCGTTGGCTCAGTGGTTAGCGCTGCATTGAGTCACGGCGGCCCCTGCATCTCTAGTGGTTGCAGTGGTTCGAAACCAGTTTGATTGGAATTAGACTTAGCAAAGCCCAACCCAGGCCACCGAAAGCTGGTTACAGCCAGTAAGTAAATGGGTACCACCGCCGGGTGGGAAACTAAAGGGAGTCTGTGCGCAAGGCCGTTCCCCGGGCCACCCGCAACGCCTTAACGCACGTCTAAGTGCAACTAGACAAGCGAGTACTTTAGCTTTAGGTCAAGTTGGACGCCCCTGATGATGTGTGCTTATTGCATTTTTGGGCCCAACGTCTAAAGAGCCAACGACCACGGAAACGGTTAGATTTTTAGTCGGAACACAAACGAAAAAATAGGGATAAGTTGTTTCTTAAGAAAAAGCTAAACTTACAATTCAAGTGATCGTCCACAACTAGGTCATCGTTGTAGTGGCTGTAGGAATGGCCAGTATTTCTTAGCGGAGTCGGTGTCAGTTGTTTCTGCCCTGCTGTCCGGGCAGCCAACCTACGACGGCGATTTTCCAGAAACTGGTACTCTGAAAATTCACCCTCTTCCTCTTCAGACATGGGCTAGCATTTCGGCTGAGGGGGGTAGAATTTTCAATTCCTGAGGGGGGGCTGAGGGGGGGGGGTAGGAGCGCCTGAGGGGGGCTGAGGGGGTGGTAAGCCAAAAAGTCCGATTTTTGGCTAAGATCAAGGTTTTTTGGCTTATTTTTCATTAAAATAAGCTAAAATAAGCTATTCTGAGCTCATTTACACCTAATCCAGGCATATTTTTATCATAATTTTGTATACAAAATTCTTCCAAAAAATTCCTGAGGGGGGGTAGCGGCCGGCTGAGGGAGGTAGGTCAGAGCCTGAGGGGGGCCAACCCCCCTCAGCCCCCCTTTGCCCATGTCTGTTCCTCTTACATGTACAGGTCCGTCAAAAACGATCCCTCAATTTTTTTTACTGTAGCAACCGATCCGCTAACGTCAACTGATTTGAATGAATCCTTCTTTAAATGAAAGATAAATAAATTCTTAAAAGATTGTTGAAATGATCAAGAATTTCACACTGTTTCATTCAAAAAAGGATTCATTCAAATCGGTTGAGATTCATGGTCCCAAAAGTAAAAAATCTGCTGGATTGTTCATCGCTAAAATACAGGGTGTGTCAAAAAAAACAACCCAGCAGAGTTTTTGCTGTAGCAACCGCAAATCTCAACCGATTTGAATGAATCCTGCTTTAAATGCAAGAAGAATAAATTCTTGAAAGACTGGTGAAAGCCCTATTAAGATACGATGCTTAGTTCCTGAGATATTTTCCTTCAAACTCAAAACAGAGATTTTGGCAGTGAACAAGAGCGATTCCGTTGCACTTCACAACAAAACGGATTCCTACTGCTGAGGGGCAACAAGACTTTTACAAATGAAGTAACCAAGCATGTGTGGCACCAGAAAAACCTCGTTACGTTAGCCCAGAGCAGTAGGAATCGGTTTTATTGTGAAGTGCAACAGAATAATAAAAATCGCTCTTGTTCATTGCCAAAATCTATTTTGAATTTGAGTGCAAATATCTCAGGAACTAAGCATCGTATCTTAATAAAAGCTTCACCAATCTTTCAAGAATTAATTTATCTTTCATATAAAATAGACTCACTGAAATCGGTTGAGATTTGCGGCTGCTACAGTAAAAAATCTGCTGGGTTGTTTTAATCTCTGTTGTTCACTGCCAAAATCTCTGTTTTGATTTTGAAAGCAATTATCTCAGGAACTAAGCAACGCATCTTAATAAAAGCTACACCAATCGTTCAACAATTTCTTTGTCTTTCATTTAAAGCAGGACTCATTCAAATCGGTTGAGATTTGCGCTTGCTACAGCAAAAAATCTGCTGGGTTGTTTTTTTTACGCACCCTGTATGTGTTTTGACTTTGAGGGCGTATATGTCAGGAACTAATCAGAGTTTAGATTTGCTGTTGCTACGTAAAAAAATTTGACTGGTTGTTTTTTTTTTATCTGTACATAGGTTGTTCAATGAAAAGCCGGAATTCACCTCTACCTTTAGTTTGAGCAGACAGATCTTTTAACTTTCGGTCTCATTTGAAAGAACGCGAATGGCAGATCGATAGGCTGGTCGCTGACCAAAAAGAAACCACTGATTCGGGTACTGTAAGAGTTCAAGTGGTTTCTTTTTTAGGCCGGCGGCAGACCAATCGATTGGCCATTGCACGCTCTTTCAAATGAGACCAAAACCAAAAAGATCTGTCTGTCCAAACTAAAGCTGGAGGTAAATTCCGGTTTTTCTAACAACCTGTGTAGAAGTTCCGTGTGTAAATAACCACTTTACCGATTCCAAAGCCCAGTCTGGAAAACTCTCCAAAGTCCAGTCTACGGAAGTTGTCCACTTGAATGGCACTTTCCTCCAAGGGTTCCAGTGCCAGTCGGGCCACATAGGGACGGGGGATGGAGACCTGCTGCACTAAGCAAATGCCCTTTTCTTCGTGGCAGTAGTAGATGAGTCCTGAAGCCACCGCCGTCTGCCCGGAGTCAAAGGAGAATGTAACCGGGGAGGCGGGGCGATTTCTTCTGGCAGAAGCGCGGCTACTGTAGATCGAGCTGCAACCAATTACTTCCTTATTTTTGGTTTTCCAAATTCTTCATTGTATTTTCAATAGAAAATGTATGTTTGTTGCTGTAGTGTGGTGACAAATAAGGTACTGGTACCATTCGATATAAGAAACCAGATATATGGAACCGGTACCATGTTGTGTGATAAAATATATGGCCCCGGCGGCTTAACTGACGTTTAGGGGTCCCTCCACTATATATTAATTAATCACTTTCTTGCTTAGGCTTAGGCTTATAGGAGTCAACTGAATACGGCAGATAAAATTGAAATTTTTGTTAGGGACCCCTAAAAGTCAGTTTTGTGGTGCCGGCTTTCAACTTTCTTCTTGAATATATTACTAAGCTTCAGTTATCTTTCTAGACAGGATAGATTATTCTCCTACCTGGAAGCTGGTGTAGAATCCATTGATTCAAAGAATATTCCAACCTAAACATTTTTTAGAACAGTTGCAAGGTTAACAACCTAAACTGCAACGACATCAACAAAAACAAAACAATTATTACTTACAAACTCAGCTTGTCTCTTAGAACCGCAACCGTTGAAACCGGTGGTTCGACCAACTTTTCGCGATTCGAAATCTGGTATGGCGTCGGTTTTCTTCTTACGCTTGCTACCAAGTTCGGCTTTTACTTTAGCCTTAAATTCTAGCTCAAAATTGCACTTTCCACCTTTTGCCTTCGAAGTAAAAAAGAGTTATCGCATGTTTAGGCTAATTTTTCTTTAAAATAATCAAAAGTTTATTCAAATCAGTTGATTGACGTTTCGGTTGGAACCGCCATTTTAACCGTTGCCCGCTGATCCTACCGTAATCTCTGGACAGAAATACGGTCGAAGCTGTGTGTGCGGTGTACGACGTGTTGGGAGAACGGTTGGTTGGCTTTGAGTGAAATGGACCGCGCTCTAAAAACGCAACGACGCACCGTAGCGTTACTCCTACTGCATCATCAGGTAATAGCAACATTATGGTACCGGGACTTTCTGTATATAACCGTCTCTTAAAATATGAGCCAGCGGCTATATTTGGCGGAGGACGTGAAGAAAGTCATTTGCGAATGGATAAGCAAATCAAAGCTTTCTGCAGTAGTACTGTAGCCACTTTCAATGAAGAGCTTTCATGGCAGTGAGCCTAGGGGCTTTTTTGAGGCTATTCTGAACTGAATTTGAAAGGCAAAGTCTATCATTCGGAAAACGGACTGGTAGTTTAGGATTATATCTTCAATGCATTGCCGATTTTTGTCCTTTCTTTTCTTTCAAGCTTTCAGAAGAAAAGCTAAATGCGGCACATCGATTAAATCTGCAGGATGATTCACATATCCCATGGGGTTTCGCAAGCTCAGAACTTTTTTATTTGTGGACCGAATCTCCTAATTTTTGGATGTGATACGTGGAGATCCTTCGAAATTTGCTGTTTCGAATTTTAGCTTGTTTTGTCTCGAAATGCCTGAAAACGGGCAATTCTACACCAAAATCAAATTTCCAACGTTGGCGCTGAAAATATTTGGCTAGAGCGCGATTAGGCTAGTGTTTGAGTGTTGATAAGATTCTTAAACCGCAGTGGACTGATTCAATTTTCAACACAACCCGACCATTTTAGCAGTTGTAATGGCTTTTGCTATGGAGGAAGGTGCAAAATGTGTGGCGTATTTTTGAGTGGACCAAAAGCACTGTGATGCTGTAGTGAAAGTTTCGGAATTTTGGAGAGAACGCGAGATCTGGAGTGGTCCCTGCATTCTCGGGTGGCATTAATCGCTGATTGAAGAGTGACAAAACTGTCTGTGTGAGATAAAAATCGAAAAAGGCGTTCACCAGCGTGGAGGATAGAAGGATAGTATCACCAGTGGTTGCAGAAAGTGATCGAAAACAGTGGGCATAAGTAGTGGTGTAGTAAATGTAATTTGTTGAAATTTGAAACAGTAAAGTGCGAAGTAGGTCCACGTTTCACATCCAAAACTCAGCCGATTCGGTCCTCAAACAAAAAAGTTCTGAGCTTGCGAAACCCCACGGGGTATGTGAATCACTCTCTGTTACTTGTATACGTTGTTTCATTCAGGTACATAGTAAGTGAGATGCGTACGAATATTTTGACCGAATGGGGCGCCACTTCCTCCACCTAATGGGGCGCCTATGCGAGTGGATGATATCTGGGGCCAGGCTAAGCTTGAAGCTAAGACCAAGATCGGTTCATGCACTCAGAAATTTGAGAAGCACCCAATAAATTTGCTATCTATTAGAGGCGACCATGCATGTACTAGGGGGTTTAGGGGCTTACCCCCTAGCTAGAAAGGCCAACCCCCGAAGCAATTATTAAGGGACCCGACCCAAAAATGCAAAAAGCGACCTAGCATTGGGTACCTGGGTACACTAACCAGCACTTAGCATTTTCCACAACAAAAATGAGATCCAGATAGTGTACCCGGTACACTAACTGGCACTTAGCCAAATCATGTTAATTGTCTCTGCACGAGAAAACGGGCCAAAAGTGATACGCTGGCGGGTCAAAAAAAATTCAAAATTGTTTTTGAAAGTTCTAATATCGATATTCTAGGACAGTTTTCGATGCAGAAAACGAATCTGTTATGCATATTTCCCTAGCTAAATTTGTACTATAGTTATGGTTGGGGAAACCTTTTGAGCCAGACCAAATTATTTTTTCTGAATCAGTGAAATTAAATACTTCAAATTAGTCAAAACGGGAACGCTGAATCTCGTGGTGTTCTTCGTTTCAACGTGAACCTTCGAAAAATGCGATTTTTCATGACTTGAAAAATTCAATCGAGCATATCTCAAAAACTAGGCAAATTCATTCCGAGCTGTTTACAGTTCTAAACACTTCGTAACATAAGCTTTCGATCCATAAAAAAATATTGGGGGGTCATCGATGGTAGACGGCCAATTTATAGCCTCTGAAGTTTGGATGTCAGTAAAATTCTGCCTATTTTTGACTTTTTCGTTTTTAACCAACACATTCAAATGAGTGGCATTTCGTCTGATGTACTCCGTTTACAAAATGGCTTATACCGTTGAAGAGGGCTTGATTTGTAGATTAATTTGATGTATTTATGTCAGACAATAGAGCAAGTATACCAGCAAAAAAATAGTTTTCTCTCGTCAGATTCCAGAACCATCGGTAAATCTCTGTGCATAATACAAGCGTTTTTGCTAGCATCTAGAAAAGATGGGAATTCATTATTCTGTAATGGGTTGAACTGCATGCTGTGCTCAGCAGCAAAAAATGAGACTATCAAAAGCCGACAGTGGAGAGGCAATGGCTCTACTGTCTTCTGCAGCAATGCAGAGTTTGTAGTCCAGACACCAGTGCAACTGAAGTAATAGTTAGCAAAGCACTTTGATAGCCTTGATGCCCGAGAGAAGAGGAGACTGGCTGCAACCTGTTCAAGTGGCATTGTGCCGATTCTAACATATGCAGCTGCAAACCAAGAACTCAATCTATGGCATCACATCTTTGAGCCAGAATACTTGCAAGATGTAGCCCACAGCAGCAGAACCCTAAAGTGTGACAGTGGAGAGAGAATTGAAAAACCAAACTGCCTCCAAACAGTGTCTACTATCCATTGAAGGAGTTTATGGGTGTCAGTAGCAAACACAACGCAAACACACAATGCACCACCAGCAATCACACAAAACAACCACACGGTAACTACAATGCAAAACACTCTCTTACAAACACAATCGCTTCATCACTCCCCTTTGGACGAGTGTCGACTGGCCGCCGCTGTGCCTGACAATCGGGGAAAGTGAACTGCGGGAACTGCTCCGCCTCTGTTGACTCGGCATCTCCAGCAACCTGCCCTGCACTAACACCACGCTGACTTGATCTCTTGAAGGCGATGTTTCGGCCTTGCTGTGCCTTCGCTTGCACCTGTTGCCTTGTCATCGGTAAAACAAACTGCCGTCTCTTGTCCAACAAACCAGAACGATTCATCATACTCCTCTGTCCTCTTCTTCTTCTTCTCACTCTCTCTCTTCTTCTCCTCCCAACTCTCCTTCTCTTCATTCTCTTCACTCTCAACTTCTTCCTCACCATCCTTCTTCTCTTTATCGTCCTCTTACTTCTCAAAATATTGCTCCACATCACTTTCTTCCTCATCTCTCTCTCCCTCTCAGCACTCTTCTCCTCATCTTCTTCACCTTCTTCTTCCTTCTTATTTATTTATTTATTTATTTATTTATTTATTTATTTTCCCCAAACTACACTTACTAAACACACAAACAAACTAATTAAACATGTAAAACGTATCGATACACGCAATACAAGCAAAGTAAATTACAAAAACTTACAAAAGTTAAATTACAGAATCGTGAAGTGAATTACATAAAAAAGACACAACCAAGCTAATTTATATAAAAATACATAATGTACATACTATCTTCCTCCAAACATCCTTTCTCTTCCTTCTCCTTCTCCCCCATCTTCCTTCCTTCTTACTCTCTTCCTCTTCATCCACATAACCTCTTTCTCTTCCTCTTCTTCTTTCTTTTCTTCTTCTTCCTTCCTTCTGCTCCCTACTTCTATTTTCTCTTCAAACTTCTTCTCTTCGTTCCCTTTTTTCCTTCGCCTCTTTCTCCTTCTTTTTCCCACATCTTGGACATCCTGAAGAGCAAACTGGAACAAAGCCGAATCCTTAGCATCGGCAGAGGTCACATCGTCGGGATCGTCCGCGTGTGCCCCAGAAAACGCGCATTGAGAAGGTGCTTGCTGCACAACATCAACAGAACTGGATTCAAACTGGCCTTGTGCCAAACAAAGAATATCTGGAGCTCCAACATCTAACATCGCCTCCTTATCTTTCTCCATTTCTTTCTTCTCCTCGACTTCCGTCACTGCCACTTGAGCCGCCAGTAACCCAGTAAAGGGAGTGTTTAATGAGTCGACTTGGACACCCAAAGTGCCAGAACACGAGACTTCTTCCTCTTTCACAGGAGCCTTACTGCATCGAGACAGGTAATGGGCGAACATACGAACATACAACATGTGGTGTCAGTGCAGGGCAGCTTGCTACTGAAGATGCCGAGTCAACAGAGGCGGTGCAGCTCCCATAGTTCGTCTCTCCGATTGTCAGGCACAGCGGCGGCCAGTCGACACTCGTTGAAAGGGGAGTGATGAAGAGTTTGATAGTTTGTGTGAGTGTTGTTGTGTGTTTCTTCCTGTGCGGTTGTTGTGTTTGATTCAGTGAGTGCGTGTGTGTGTGTTGTGTTGTGCAACTCTACTAGTAAAAACTCCTCAACTTCGTTTCACCATCTAATAATCAAGCTTTACCAAGTGTACTGCTCTGAGATTGGCTACAAACATGCACCTTGCGAGCGAGTCCTCTACAAGTTTCTGACCGTATTTGCGGCTTCACTGCAGAAAATAGTATGACAGGGCTAGACAACACAACAACAGATGGGGCTGAAGCTTTCAATTGTTGTTTACAATCTGACACAGATTGAACAGCATGGTGGAAACATCCGCGCAGTGAATGCAATTCAATGTGGGTTGAAACAGGTCAAACGGTACTTGAAACTTGACCTTCCTGCACATGTGCGTCAAGGAGGCCCATGCAAGAATCATTATGCAGTTTTTGCTTTGAGTGATGAGCACTCAGAAGAATAAGAATTGGTGGATGTACATGTATGTGAGCATGGTCACAAATGAAGAGTTTATTGTAACAAAGAACACACAAATAATGACAAACAGATTAGACAAGTGAGTGATATGTATAAACAGTACAAATCTTTCATCACACCAGAGTGGGAAAACGGAGAACGGAGTGATGGCATTCCGTGGGGTTGTATTTGCTTGGGCTCTGCTTGAAGGGCACATGGAACTCATGCACTCCAGACTTGTGAAACAAATGGCGGAAACGAATGGCATCACTCTGCTCAGATGGGCGGAGAACTGGGCGGGCATTTGGACAGTGGACTGGTTGGCTTGTAGGCATGGAACTTGGGCTTGGTGGTGCTTGGACACTGGAAATGGTGGCGTAGACACATGGAAGGGGTGGCGGTGGTGGTAGGGAGTGGTAGAGCAGAAGTAGGCTTGGTAGAGTTTGGATGGCTTGAGGAACGATAGAGAGGTTGGCGCACACAACACAACAAAAACGAACGTCTCGGCACCAAATGAAGAGTTTATTGTAACAAAGAACACACAAACAATGACAAACAGATTGTTAGAAACAGTACAAATCTTTCACAACCTAAGTTGCCAAGCCTGGCCGCCAGATCAAAGATTTGTGGACTTCTTGAAGATCTGCCTGGGGAGCTAAAAATGTTAGAGCAGGCTGATGTCATACAACATTTTTCATTGGCGCCAACAGATTTTGCATGCTGTACATCAAGACACGGCTAAAAAATTCTGCAAAGTGGTTGATCTATGGAAAGCGGGTCCTAATGATCTCTGTTTTGAAAGCAGACGCAGTGACATTTTTGCATATACTTTCTTGTTGTGTAACGAACTATTACTTTTGTGTAACTGCAGTTTACGCAGTGAATGCCGCTATGTGGCCAAGAAACCAAAAGAGAGTTTAATGACAACACAACACAACACAAGTAAAAGTTCGTTACACAACAAGAAAGTATGTGCAAAAATGTCACTGCGTCTGCTTTCATGTTTTCTCAACAGGAACACCAGGGCCTTGTTTTTCAACATTCTTTAGGGCCGTTTGATATCGTCGTTTGCTCAAACCTGGTGTGAGCTGCAAGATCTCTTTGCGTGATCTTCCACTGGCCACAATAATCGACATAATCTGCGTTTCCATTTTCCTTGAATCTGAATTGAAATAAACCTCCTTGACGCACATGTGCAGGAAGGTCAAGTTTCAAGTACCGTTTGACCTGTTTCAACCCACATTGAATTGCATTCACTGCGCGGATGTTTCCACCATGCTGTTCAATCTGTGTCAGATTGTAAACAACAATTGAAAGCTTCAGCCCCATCTGTTGTTGTGTTGTCTAGCCTTGTCATACTATTTTCTGCAGTGAAGCCGCAAATACGGTCAGAAACTTGTGGAGGACTCGCTCGCAAGGTGCATGTTTGTAGCCAATCTCAGAGCAGTACACTTGGTAAAGCTCATACATGTACTAGGGGGGGTTTGGGGGGTTCACCCCCCCCCTGCTGGAAAGGCCAAACCCCCCCCCCCTCACCCCCCCCCCCCCCCCCCCCCCCCGAGACAGGTTAAGGGACCCCTCCCCCCGACCAAAAAATACAAGTGGTGGTAGTGGCTCCAGTATTAACAAACTGGGTCAGAAATCACTAATTTTTAGCCTAAAATTCACTTGAAAAGCCTTTGGAAACCGAATTTGGCGTTTCCACTGCTGATATTTAAGAAAAATCGGTGTTTTTGGAAGCTCTTTTTGTCATTTTTTGCTTGTTTTTAGCTTTAAAACGCTATTTGGCAGCTTAAAATAGCGATTTTTAGCGTCCTTACTGAAAAAAACGTGCTAAAAACGCATTTCTAGGCGTTTTGGAGCTTTTTTAAATTTGGGACCCCCCACCTGGGCGAAACCCCCCCCCCTCGACCCCCCACCTGAGGAAAAAACCCCCCCCTACCCCCCTCCCCCCAGGTCGGCCCGGAGCTGTTACATGTATGGTAAAGCTTGATTATTAGATGGGTAGTAGACACTGTTTGGAGGCAGTTTGGTTTTTCAATTCTCTCTCCACTGTCACACTTTAGGGTTCTGCTGCTGTGGGCTACATCTTGCAAGTATTCTGGCTCAAAGATGTGATGCCATAGATTGAGTTCTTGGTTTGCAGCTGCATATGTTAGAATCGGCACAATGCCAGTTGAACAGGTTGCAGCCAGTCTCCTCTTCTCTCGTGCATCAAGGTTATGAAAGTGCTTTGCTAACTGGTACTTCAGTTGCACTGGTGTCTGGACTACAAACTCTGCATTGCAGCAGAAGACTGTAGAGCCATTGCCTCTCCACAGTCAGATTTTGGTAGTCTCATTTTATCGTGCTGAGCACAGCATGCAGTTCAACCCAATACTGAATAATGAATTCCCGTCTTTTCTAGATGTTAGCAAATACGCTTGTATTATCCACAGAAATTTACCGATGGTTCTGGAATCTGACAACAGAAAACTATTTTTTGCTGGTATACTAGCTGTATTGTCTAACATTAATACATCAAATTAATCTACAAATCAAGCCCTCTTCAACGGTATAAGGCATTTTGTAAAAGGAATACATCAGACGAAACACCAGTCATTTGAATGTGTTGGTTAAAAACGGAAAAGTCAAAAATAGGCAGAATTTCACAGACACCCAAACTTCAGAGGCTATAAAGTGGCCGTCTACCATCGATGACCCCCCCAATATTTTTTTATGGATCGAAAGCTTATGTTACGAAGTGTTTATAACTGTAAACAGCTTGGAATGAATTTGCCTAGTTTTTGAGATATGCTCGATTGAATTTTTCAAGTCATGAAAAATCGCATTTTTCGAAGGTTCACGTTGAAACGAAGAACACCACGAGATTCAGCGTTCCCGTTTTGACTAATTTGAAGTATTTAATTGTCATTGCCAACCGAGATCGGGCAGACATGTATAGTGGGGGGTCGGCAGAATCGGCCAATATGGTGTGCGTTGGACATCCCTATGGCCCCAAAGTAAAACCCTAAAACAGTTCCGCCCAACTCCCTCTGGGTACCCAGCAATGGCCATCCATGGTTCTCTATGATGAAGGCCATTTTCCATAGTAAAACTCCAAAACACCCCCCACGGAAATGACCTTTTCTCTGGGGGGCGAGCAAACTCAGACCCGTGCTATGCAGCGTTCGAAAGCTCACATCATGGGCTTTCAGAATCTGTAATAAAATTTATGGTGATTTTTGTTGTTTCAAAAATAATCGTTCCCGAAGTATCCAGTAATCACGATTTTATCAGTTTTCAGCAGCCAAATAAAATGGTTTGGCATGAAAATTTGATGAGCATACTAGGTTTTCTGACACGGCAAATTCAATGGCGTGATCCATTTGTGCATAGGACCATGTGATCAATCGATAGCCAGCAATGGCCATCCATGGTTCTCTCTGATGAGGGCCATTTTCCGTAGTAAAACTCCAAAACACCCCTCACGGAAATGAACGTTTCTCTGGGGGGCGAGCAAACTCAAACCCGTGCTATGCAGCGTTCGAAAGCTCACATCATGGGCTTTCAGAATCTGTAATAAAATTTATGGCGTTTTTTGTTGTTTCAAAAATAATCGATCGCGAAATATCCATTAATCACGATTTTATCAGTTTTCAGCAGCCAAATAAAATGGTTTGGCATGAAAATTTGATGAGCATACTAGGTTTTCTGACACGGCAAATTCAATGGCGTGATCCATTTGTGCATAGGACCATGTGATCAATCGATAGCCAGCAATGGCCATCCATGGTTTTCTCTGATGAGGGCCATTTTCCGTAGTAAAACTCCAAAACACCCCTCACGGAAATGAACGTTTCTCTGGGGGGCGAGCAAACTCAGACCCGTGCTATGCAGCGTTCGAAAGCTCACATCATGGGCTTTCAGAATCTGTAATAAAATTTATGGTGATTTTTGTTGTTCCAAAAATAATCGATCCCGAAGTATCGATTTATCACGATTTTATCAGTTTTCAGCAGCCAAACAAAATGGTTTGGCATGAAAATTTGATGAGCCTACTAGGTTTTCTGACACGGCAAATTCAATGGCGTGATCCATTTGTGCATAGGATCATGTGATCAATCGATATTGATTATCGAATTAAAACGCGATGGTAGCTCGAGAACGATACCATAGTTGAAATCGGCATGCTAGAAAACCACTAACATTATTAGCCTGTGTAGTTGGAATATCTGCACAGCAAAAAATCGATAAACAATCGATATTGATTATCGAATTAAAACGCGATGGTAGCTCTAGAACGATATCATGGTTAATCGGCATGCAAGAAAACCACTAACATTATTAGCCTGTGTAGTTGGAATATCTGCACAGCAAAAAATCGATAATCAATCGATATTGATTATCGAATTAAAACGCGTTGGTAGCTCTAGAACGATATCATGGTTGAAATTGGCATGCTAGAAAACCACTAACATTATTAGCCTGTGTAGTTCGATCATTTGCACAGCAAAAATTCGATAATTAATCAAATATCGATTATCGATTGATCACGTGATCATAGCTGTAAATTGATGTCGCGAATGAATTTGGTGTAGCAGAAAACCCCCAATTTGGTAATCCCATTTTCCTTCTTAGCTGATTTAGTGAGGTGCTGAAAACTGATAAAATCGTGATAAATCGATATTTCGGGATCGATTATTTTTGAAACAACAAAAATCACCATAAATTTTATTGCAGATTCTGAAAGCCCATGATGCGAGCTTTCGAACGCTGCATAGCACGGGTCTGAGTTTGCTCGCCCCCCCAGAGAAACGTTCATTTGCGTGAAGGGTGTTTTGGAGTTTTACTACGGAAAATGGCCCTCATCAGAGAGAACCATGGATGGCCATTGCTGGCTATCGATTGATCACATGGTCCTGTGCACAAATGGATCACGCCATTGAATTTGCCGTGTCAGAAAACCTAGTATGCTCATCAAATTTTCATGCCAAACCATTTTATTTGGCTGCTGAAAACTGATATAATCGTGATTAATGGATATTTCGCGATCGATTATTTTTGAAACAACAAAAATCACCATAAATTTTATTGCAGATTCTGAAAGCCCATGATGGGAGCTTTCGAACGCTGCATAGCACGGGTCTGAGTTTGCTCGCCTCCCAGAGAAAAGGTAATTTCCGTGGGGGGTGTTTTGGAGTTTTACTATGGAAAATGGCCTTCATCATAGAGAACCATGGATGGCCATTGCTGGGTACCCAGAGGGAGTTGGGCGGAACTGTTTTAGGGTTTTACTTTGGGGCCATAGGGATGTCCAACGCACACCATATCGGCCGATTCCGCCGACCCCCCACTATACATGTCTGTCTGATGGCCGCCCGATCTCGGTTGACAATGACAATTAATTTCACTGATTCAGAAAAAATAATTTGGTCTGGCTCAAAAGGTTTCCCCAACCATAACTATAGTACAAATTTAGCTAGGGAAATTTGCATACCAGATTCGTTTTTTGCATCGAAAACTGTCCTAGAATATCGATATTAGAACTTTCAAAAACGATTTTGAATTTTTTTGACCCGCCTGTTGGCCCGTTTTCTCGTGCAGAGACAATTAAACTACTTGTTTTCACGATTTCTAAGCAAAAATGCAATTTTCCAATCGAGATTACTGTTTCTGCCATGAAAATGAGAGTGGCTGGTCAAAGTTTCCAGTTTTCTGAGGTTTGTGTCAGTAAAAACGTTTGAAAATATGCAAAAATATACGTAGACCTGCTTTAAATCTACCGTAATGTTAGAAATTTTGGACACCCATGACATAAAACCTGTCTCTAAATAGTGTACCCCGGGTACACAATCCGGCACTAAGTGCCAGTTAGTGTACCCCGGGTACGCTATCTGGAGGGGTACCCTATGCAGCACTCTCCGGTAGTAGCGGAGCGGCTCCTGTACTACAAACTTGATGAGCCTTAACCACTAGCGGTTGTACACAGGTTCAAGGTTAAAGGCGAAACCTGGTGCATGGGTGCCTGAAGATGGATGGCTATCTAAGCTTCTGGTTTATTTCATTAAACAGAAGGTAGATACCTGAAATTGGAAGGCTACTCTACAGAATGCTGCTGACGAGCAGATTGTTGCAATAGGCTCTAGATATGGAAGGCTGCTAGGCATCTACAATGTATGTTAGACCAGCTAGACTATGTAGCCGGAAATTGAAGGGCGTGCTAGATTGCTTTTTGTCTCTTTGTCTTTGGTTTCGTCTTATTCTTAAACTTCTGCATTATCAACTATTGGCTCAGAAATAACTAATTTTTAGTTTAAAATTGGCTTGAAAATCCTTTGGAAACCGAATTTGGCGTTTCCACTGTTTAAGAGAAATCGCTATTTTGGGACCCTTTTTATCGTTTGTTGGCTTGTTTTTAGCTCTAAAATAGCTATTTGGCAGCTTAAAATAGCAATTTTGAGCCTCCTTAGTGAAAATTTAAGCGTGTCTATAAACACATTTCCACACGTTTTGGATACTGTTGATTGGGTATACCGAACCCATACCGAAAAATAGGTATTTTTGGGAATACCTACCGATTCCAGCTATTTTAATAAATACCCATACCGATTATTCTGGGAATATCAGGTAACCTTATTTTTTTACCAGCTTGGTGCAATTTTTATCGAAAATTCCCTATGATCACCATGTTTTCCTTGTAATTTTGTATTTTTGAGGCATGCAGAAACAAACACATTTCAAAATATCGAATTCGAAGGATTTTTAGTCCTCTGACCCTACTCCCTCCTGTCCCAAACTTGTTTTGTCATTAGAAAGCGTTGGTCTAGTTTTGGCTTAACTTCACACTGCTCCTTCCTTAATAGTCAAGTCTCTATGTACGTGATGTACAGTACATTCACAAGCAACAGAATAGCCAGCATTTTCTCACTGCTTGTTAGATCTCCATACTGTACACTAAGGGCAGTCCATAAATGATTTCGTTCCAAAATCCCGCTTTTTCGGACCCTCTCCCCTAAGGCGACGTCGTTTTCGGTTTACCCCCGCCCCCGATAAAAGTGCAGTACATACAGTACTGTCATGTCTGTATCGGAGGGTGGTCGGACGGAAGGGAAGAATCGTCTCGGGGGTGTAAAAAATTAAAAATATTGAGTGGATATACTACGCTACGCGGTAGTATATAATAATATGTGTATGCTGTTTAGAATCAGCATGTAGTAAAATAAAACCGTGTGAAAACTTGAAACAGTATTTTCGAAAATGTGATTCGTAATTCCGTAGTTTTCTTGGTGTACCTGGTCTAATGGTAATTGAGTGATTTGTTGCTTAGTTGCGATTTACCATTTTAGTGTAGTAGGGATGGGCAAGGTACGGTCCGGGGTCCGGCTGCGCCGTTTAGAAAATAGAAAAAAAAACGGCCAAAATATGGTCCGAAAACGGTTTTCGCAACTTCAAGCGCAAATTCTTTCTTGTGTTCGGTTATTGATGGTAGGAAGTGATGAATTTATATGAAACACAGTATGAACTATCGAATAAGATGCATTTTGAAGCATTATTCAATTCAGTCCTTGAAGGGCATTTTTCTCACCAAAACTGAATTCGTCGTTTTTCAACGTCCACCATTTTCTGTTGAAAGGAGAGTTGATTCAAATTGGTTTCAATCGGATTTTAAATCAGCGTAACTTGTTACCTATATAGCACCACTCTTCTTCTTAGCGCAGTTTGACGCGGTCCCCACAAATTGGATTATTTCTTAACTACTGAAAATCGGCTTTTTCGTGGACTTTTTTCGTGTTCCTGATTGTTGCGGAAAAACGGCAATTTCGGGGAAAGGGTTTCAATCGGTTCTGAGTACAGTAGACTTCAGACTTTCGAATGATACAAGAATTGGCTCTCTGCTGTTTGTCGTTAACCCCACAAACGGTGTTGAAGTTTCTTTAAGCCTTAATTTTTCCTATTTCTGTATTTTATTTTGTGCAACGCTTGCAATCATACTTTTTCGCATTAATTTAGCTGTTACGTACGTGTTGTACGGTACGTGGAGTAACTGCGCGGCTCGCACAAAAACTGTTTTATACCCGAATTTCTTTAATTCTTCATGAAATCAAGTGCGGTTTTTTGCGTAATTTATCGCATACGGTCATGCTATCGCCGTTTTAGCATAAACTTTTTCTTGTAGCGCGAGTTATTCAAATCTATGCCCATAATTAATAATGGTACCAAGTACGCCATAGAAAAGTCCTTCGCAGGCGGCTGTTATTAAATCGCATTTTTCTAGTTTTTAATGAAATCTAATGCGGTTTTTTGCCTGAATTGTCATATCCGATCATGCGATCGGCCCTTTTAGCGCATTTCAGTTGTCGTAGCACGAATTATTAAAAATGGTTGCCCATACCTAAGTGTAGGCATGGTAAATTTCATTCTTTCTCTTTCTCTTTACCAATGCTGCAGTGAGTGAAATTCAGCTTCCTGCAGCTCTGAAAGTACATTTTAATCTGGGGGATTTTTTATGGAATTTTACAAATTCTGGAGGTTTTCTGGGGGAATTTTTTCTCTGATTTAGGGGTTTTTGGCTGCAGAACTGGCAACACTGCTCAGACCGTCTGCATTTAGTGATGCTTAAACGCATTTGTCTTCTAAAATAGTGGGCAAAACGGCCGACAATCAAATATTCATATTATCCGCCACGGCTCGGCACGCCGTGCCTCCGCCGAAGCCGAAAAGAAATGCGGTCTTTAGAGAGCTCTATCCTAAGATGGGCTTGTAAGTAAGATGCTGTTGCGTGGGGCTCGCAGACAACTGGACAGATGTGTGCGCAGCGCAGCCAGCTGGTTTCCGCGCGATCGGTTCCAGTTCATCATCCCGCGGTCGGCCGAAGTCTGGAGTCCGAGCACGTTCGAAAGTCACCGGCACAGTTTCGGCTGCTACTTGGCCATGTTCTCCAAAGTGGTCGAGCAGATGACTGAGGCTGTGAGCTCGCGCACCATCAGCAAATCTTTCGTCTCCCCGAAGCAAATGATGGAGCTGATTGAGAGTCCGGAGGTCAAGGCTAAGGTTGACAAGGAGAAGGGCTTCTACTTGATGCAAGAACCGTTCATGTTGCCCTCGCTCTCTGGTGACACCGGTGTTAGACGTGCCATTCTTAATAATTGGAATATTTTGAAGTAGGTTTCTAGGTACAGTCGCATACATCTGAAACAAAGGAGTTTGGGGTGCCGTTCACCGAGAACCCCAAGCTTATTTTTCCACCCATTCCGGTTCGATCTTTCTTTCTTGTTCGGAAATAATGGTCCAGTCTTTTTCCAATTGCAGTGCAGACTCGAAAATTGTTAAAATTGCCTCTAAATCAGCTCTCTGGGCGCATATTAGCACTTATTAGCCCAGAACTTGTAGCCCAGAATGCCGTTTTTAGCGATTTTGTGTAGTCTACCCATCCACTGGAATTGAGCTAAAACCTCAAACCTTTTTAAGGCAGTTGAACTGCTATATGTAGGGACAGTCGTGTCTTGTTAATCAACACAGGTTCTGACCGGCCAGTTTTTGTCCGGATTGAAGATTTATGAATCATAAAAAGCTTTATGAATCAAACGAGCTCATTTGATTCATAAAGCTTTTTCATAACGTAACCCCAAATTTCTTACTGAGCTTTTTAAGACGTATGTCAGGCCTAAATTAGAATATGCCACTGCTGTATGGAACCCATACAAAAAGAAAGATATATTAGTGGTTGAATGAAGGTGTTCAACGGGTTTTTACACTGCGGCTCTCTGGCTTTGCACATCTGCAAGCCGCTTACTTTGAGCGCCTTAAGGCGCTAACTCTTGAAACACTCGAGTACCGCAGGCTCGTGGTTGATTTGCAATTCGTTTTCAAAATAGTTTACGGCTTGATCGATCTGTCTTTTGACGACTTTTTTCAAATACCCCTCCTTTGCACTACACGGGGCCACTCTCAGAAACTGTCTCTTCCTTCTTTGGGAAAGAATTTGGACTGTCGAAAACACTTTTTCTCGATGAGGGTGATACACATATGGAATTCCTTACCTAACGATATTGTAGAATCTAGAAATTTGACGATTTTCACGGAGAAACTAAAAAAATAGATCTTTCAGGCTTCCTCCTATTTCAGTAAAGGGTGCACCGTTCTTTTTAGACATTGTGCATCCTGTTGCCCACTAACACTCTTTCTGCGCTGTTTATTTACTAACATGTTGTCTTGCTTTGGCGACAAATAAAGTTCAGTTCAGTTCAAGAATCAGAGCTGAAATTTTTTTTAAATACGAGCAGATAGCTTTCTAAAGCTAATTATTGGTCGAACTTTGATGATTTTTTAGATACCAGTAGGGGTTGGCACCCAAAACCTCAATACACAATTCCCAAACATGGGCTAGCGTTTCGGCTGAGGGGAAGTAGAATTTTCAAATCCTAAGCATACATGGGCGAAAAATCCGGACGGGGTGTGGAGGTAGTCTGTGGAGGGGGTCCCACGAAAGTCCAAAAAACACCTAAAAAGCGAAAATTTTCTCCCTCTGGGAGGGGGCTGGGAGAAGGGGGTATGGGCGGCGGAGGCATTGCCCAGCCAGGGTAGGGGGATAACCCCGTCACCCCCTGCGGTTCATGTATGATCCCGAGGGGGAACTGAGGAGCTGGTAAGCCAACAACTTTCATGCATACATGTAACGGGGGGATCGGGGGTCTGCCCCCGGCTTAGGCCAGATCCCCGATCGAGGACCCTCGAGACGATTTTTCTTTGGCAAGTAATTGCTGAACAAATTTTTGCGATTTTTACAATTTCAGGCACAAAAGTTGCCAAAATCGTCTGTAAAACAGTACTTTTTAGTAGTTGTATTTGAGCCCAAATTAGCGATTTTTGACGATTTCTAGCCGAAAAATTGCGATTTTTAAGCGTTTTTAGTGCACAACCCTCCCTATAATTTGAGCTCAGACCCCCAACCGCCCCGTCGGCGGATGACCTGTTGCATGTATGACCATCAAGTCATACATGGGCCGGAAAAATCCGGAGGGGGGTTGAGGCCTCGGGGGGGGGGGGGGGTCCCCCGGAAAAAGGCCAAAAAACGCCTATTTTGCCTTAAATAAGCGAAAATTTCCTCCCTCCGGGAGGGGGGAGGGGGGTATGGCCGACCGAGGGGGAGGGGTATACCCCCCCTTACCCCCCGGCTCATGTATGCATCAAGTCCGATTTTTTGCGAAAATCAAGGTTGTTCGGACATACTTGGAAAATATGAGCTCGCAGACTATTCCATATCCCTTTGCAACCAAGTAATAAGCCTTTATTTCTGATTTTTAGACTCAGACGGACCGACCCTACATTCAACTTGGAGTCATTCAAAGCTGCACTAACTCCAGTTTTCGAGACTGTAACAGAGCAAATTTACCTGAGACAATTGGACCAACTACAATCACAGGTCCATTCTGACACGTTGCAAACGTTAGAGGTCAATCTGGCTTCTGTACCCGAAGAGCAGAGAGAAGTTCTGAACCTAACTGCCGAAGATTTCTACAAAATCGATAACAGCGCTCAAGTTCCACCCAATGCTTTCACGGCAGATTCTCCTGAAATTGTTGCTGTGGATTTGAGACAAGAGAGCAGCTTTACCTATGTGGACGTTTTGGTTTTGTACGCCTGTGTTTTTAAGTATTCGCTACTAACCGCTACTTTCCCTAAACTGCCCGAAAATTATGGCTTTGATTTGCCGAAAGTGGTATTTTCTAATTTTGTATTTAGTAAGCAGCTGAAACCGTCGATTGATTCTGATTGGCTGATTTCTAAGTTGAATTATGTAGTGGTGCCCTAGTAAAATTTGATTCAATTGATTCAGTAAAATTATTTGCTCTGCGGTTTGGACCGAGTTTTATCTGTTCTGATTATGAACATTATTAATAAACAATTATGAACATCATGAATATTATGAAATACTGTAATTTAGGTCTCTACCATTGTTTATATATAACAGATCATCGGCCGATGGGGAAGGTTTGGGTATTAAAAACGCTCAAAAATCCCAATTTTGGGCTAAAAATCGTAAAAAAAACCTACTGATTTGGGCTCAAGCATACATGTAACTGGGGGTCTGCTCCCCCACCCGACTTAGGCCAGACCTCCATGGGACACGCCCCCGAGACGATTTTCCCGTCTCCCCCGCCGATTTTTCTGGCAAGTAACTTTTTAAGCAAATTTTTGCGATTTTTTTCAATGTCAGACATAAAAATTGCCAAAATCGTCTGCAAAACCACTTTTTAGCTGCATTTCAGCCCAAATTAGCGGTTTTTGAAGATTTTTAACCAAACAATCGTCATTTTTTTATTTTGGCGCGTTTTTTTAGTGCCCAAGCCCCCAAAGTTTGGGCTCAGACCCCGCGGCCTGAGCCAGACAGCCCCAACCCCCTCCCCCTTCGGCGGATGACCTGTTACATGTATGGCTTAAGAGCCAATGCACGTAAAAAGGGTAAAACGCCTGGAAGACATGTAAAGTAGCTATGTCAGGGATTTGGACCAAGTGGTGTTTTTTAGTTAGTATAAGAGTAGAAACGACCACATGCGAGATGGTTTTTGCATATTCCCCCATACAGCAGAATTATGACATTTTTGTGATTTTTGCTCAAAATATCGTTTTTTGCCCATAACTTTTTAACCAGTGGTCCAAATTGAACCGCGAATACATCAAAAGATGTGTCTTTCTTTGTAGAATCTCCTAGTAAAATCTCAACTCCATTGCTTTTTCCACTTTCGAATTATTCGCGAAAAATCGGTCAAAAAGACCCCAACTTTGAGGTCATTTTTCTCGCTTGGAGGTGCCTACCTAGAGGCGTCATCTGGTGGACCTAATAGAGCAACACCTGTACTACAAGAATCTGAAAAAATTATCATGGGCATTTTTGATTTGCGCGAAAAAATTGAACTCAAAGTTTCGAAAAGTGCCAAAATTGAGCATTGGTTTTCTCGCATTTTCGCATTAATCAAAGCATACATAGCGCTTCTGGGAGCGTCTGAGAGGCTGAAATACAGTCGTTCAGTAAGAATTGAATCCAGTGCGTTGCTATTGTGCAATAAATGCTTCTTTTTTGGAAGAACTGGTCAGACAGGTTCCTTTCGCTTGACAAGGTGAAGCTTGAATTCAACACGGTACAGTACGCTAATCGTTGCTAAACTTCCTAAGCGAATATTTTGACTTATTGCTTTGTGCAAGCCAAGATATAGTCAAGATGCATAGTACGTAATTACCATTTGTGTTCTGTTAGTGATCGCTATATAAAGTTGACCCCGGCACCCGACCAACGAATGGGTTAGCTCAGTCTCTTTTCAGTGTGCTTTTTGTGTACAACTCACTTTTTACTTTGCGGCACGTAGTCGCCACCTAATGGCCCAAACGTCGTGGTGGCCATCGTTGAGTATGTAGTTCTCTGGTTGGGTACTGGACCTATTATGGCTCAATTTAGAGCTATTGACCCAATTTATCCCACAGTCGTCTTTTTCCTAGATGCCGTGGACAAAGTTGTTTATATACTAGGCACAGGGTTGTGCCTTGCCTTAGCTGCCATCTGTTTGGTATCCGTTTCCACAACCACGCCCATAACTTGCAGAGCGCCTGCTGAATATTCAGATTTAACTGATCATAATTTTATCGAAGAAAGTAAATCTGAATATTCGGCGAAGCGCGTCTACAAGTCATGGGCGGTTATGGGCGTGGTTGTGGTAGCGGGTACCAAACAGATGGCAGCAAATAAGGCACAACCCTGTGCCTAGTATATAAACAATTTTGTCCACGCACGGCATCTGGGAAAAAAGACGACTGTGGGATAAATAGGGTCAATCGCTCTAATAATTGAGCGATAGTACATCCGACCCAACCAGAGAACTACATGCACAACGATGGCCACCACGACGTTTGGGCCATTAGATGGCGACTACGTGCCGCAAAGTAAAAAGTGTGTTGTACACAAAAACCACACTGAAAAGAAACTGAGCTAACCCGTTCGTTGATCGGGTGCCAGGGTCAACTATATATATAGCGATCACTAACAGAACACAACTGGTAATTACGTACTATGATTGGATCTTGGCTTGCACAAAGCAATAAGTCAAAATATTCGCTTAGGAAGTTTAGCAACGATTAGCGTACTGTACTTAGAATTCAAGCTTCACCTTGTCAAGCGAAAGGGATCTGTCTGACCAGTTCTTCCAAAAAAGAAGCATTTATTGCACAATAGCAACGCACTGGATTCAATTCTTACTGAACGACTGTATTTCAGACTCTCAGACGCTCCCAGAAGCGCTATGTAGGCTTTGATTAATGCGAAAATGCGAGGAAACCAATGCTCAATTTTGGCACTTTTCGAAACTTTGAGCTCAATTTTTTCGCGCAAATAAAAAATGCCCATGATAATTTTTTTACATTCTTATAGTACAGGTGTTGCTCTATTAGCTCCACCAGATGACGCCTCTAGGTAGGCACCTCCAAGCGAGAAAAATGACCTCAAAGTTGGGGTCTTTTTGACCGATTTTTCGCGAATAATTCGAAAGCGGAAAAAGCAATGGAGTTGAGATTTTACTAGGAGATTCTACAAAGAAAGACACATCTTTTGGTGTATTCGCGGTTCAATTTAGACCACTGCTTGAAAAGTTATGGCCAAAAAACTATTTCTTCAGCAAAATTCACAAAAAATGTCATAATTCTGCTGTATGGGGGAATATGCAAAAACCATCTCGCATGTGGTCGTTTCTACTCTTATACTAACTAAAAAACACCACTTGGTCCAAATCCCTGACATAGCTACTTTACATGATTTTACCCTTTTTACGTGCATTGGCTCTTAAGTACAGCTGTAAAAGTGCTGTTTTATAGGCGAATTTAGCATTTTTACTGCCTGTAATTTTGAAAAATTGCAGAACAATTACTTGACAGAAAAATTGAAGGGAAGAATCTTCTGGGGTGTCTGGGTAAAGTCGGGTGGGGACAGACCCCGGAGCCCCGTGTTACATGTACGGCTGACCTGTTACACACGTATTATTAAATGCACTAATATTCTAGATGCGTGTGCAGACGGTTTGCGTGCGAAAGTTGGCCAGCTGGTTCGCCGGTTCCAAGACTCCATTTCAGTTTCTCATTCCCACTTCAAAAGAACAGCTGACACTGGAAAACTTCAAACAGTTCCGCTACTTCTTCGGCTCCTACTTAGCTATGAACAGTCGAGCTTGTGAGAAATTTCGCGATTTGATAGACCCCAATAACCCTAACCGTGCCAACGCTGCGGAAGCCACGCAGGCCGTCTTTCAAGTTATTCTCAGCGAAGAAACCAAGGCCAGAGTTGACAAGGACGACGGATTTTATTTGAGGGAGCAACCCCTGTGTGTGGCGTCTTTTCAGGAAACCGGTTTCCGAAGGGGTTTAATCAATAATTGGCGCCTTGCCAGGTTAGCTTTTTCGAGTTTTTGTTTGTCTATAGAGGGTCTAAAATTTCAAGAAGCTCCAAAACGCCTGGAAATGCGTTTTTACATAGCTCGTTTTTTCAATAAGGGCGTCTAAAAATACCGAAATTTCATTTTCGTCCATTTTCTGAGTGCCCTCGCCCATACATGTAACAGGTCATCGGGCGAAGGGGGGTTGGGGATCCGCATTCGCCATCCGCAGGGTCTGAGCCCAAATAAAAGGGAGGGGGGTTGGGCACTGAGAAACGCTAAAAATCGTTATTTTTCGGCCAAAATCATCAAAAATCGCTAAATTTATGCTTAAGTACAGCAAAAATGCGCTGTTTTACAGGCGATTTTCAAAACTTCCCAATTTCAAAAATTAAAAAATAGATTTTCAAAAACTGCCCAATTTACAGGAGATTTTAGTCCCCAATTCCAAAAATTTTCGGAGATTTAAAGTATAAATTTTTATGTTCTCTGTTGCCGAAAATCTGGCGCCGAAAATGGCATACAGCTGTAGTTAGTAAAAAGTTTGCAGTAATCATTTGGCGAACCCCTCTGGCCATAACGTAACTTTGGACCGTCCCTAAGAAGGCTATAATCGCAATTTTCAGCTGCCAATTGCGTTTTGAGATGGATTCATGCTCGTCTAGAGAAAGATCCCCGGCGAATTTTCTGTAGAAAAACTGTAGATAAAAATCTCCGTGTAGATAAAAATTTTCTGTTCAACAGACATTTTTTGCGAGCTTTCTCTAAATTTTCCGTCGGTTGAGCGCTCTCCTGCATTGTTATAGTGGTTTCGCACTGAAACAATATCATTTACACATTCCTGCCATTGAAAATTCAACATAAAAAAGGCCGGCGGCAAAAATAGTTCAATTTTTTAACTACGTTTTTGTTGATTTTTGTCGCCGGCGGAAAGATCTCGCACTTCGTTTGGGCGCGTTTCATACCTTAAACGAGTTTTTCTACAGAAAAGTCGCCAAGCGATCTTTTTCTGCAAAAGTATGAATGCACCTTTAAGAGCAGAAAACAGGCACCATTGCGAAGGTAGGGGTACCATATATGGTGTCGGTACCGTAAGCGGCGTTAAGTGCCTGACTGTTGTGCTGTTAGTTAATATATCGCCCAAAGCACGATAAACTTTAAACAGAATCATGATTGATAGTGGTTGTTCTAGTCTGAAGTTTCATGACCGATCGTTCAATCTCGACTCTTTCAACTCGGCTCTGGCTCCTGTTTTCACCTCGGTCACGCAGAAAATTTTCCAGCGCCGATTCAGCGAACTAACCAACTTGATCGAGTGTCAATGTCTTTCGGAAATCGAGCACAGCTTCGCTGCCTTGTCTAAACGACAGCAATCGGTCTTGAATCTAACGGCCGAGGACTTGTACCGCATCGACAAAACCGCTCAGATAGCTCCCAGCGTTTTTACCGGACAACCTGCCTCTATTTTGACTGTAGATTTGCGAAAAGATAAAGACGGTGGTAGTTTTGTGGATGTGCTTGTACTGTACGTCACTGTCTACAGATATTCGGAGGTGGATGCTTGTTTTCCCAAACTTCCCGAGGATTACCGTTTCGAGTTCCCTAAAGTTGTGTTCGCAAATTTTGTCTTTAGCAAAGCGCTGAAGCCTGATTTGGACGCCGATTGGCGTATTTCTAGTCTCAACTATATCGCTGTGCCCTGATAAAGTTATAACTAGACGAGTTTCGCTTATTT